>JAOEHX010008348.1:0-14964 GCA_025448015.1 Bolborhynchus lineola
CCCCCCGTTCCTTATTATTAGGAAGTGGAGAGCAAGAAACTCTAATGGTTTTGGTGTCCCCACAGAGATCTGAGACCTGATAGCCACTTGCCCTAGAGAGATGCTAGCCTTTGTGTGTCCGTGGCTTATGTTTTCACACAGATATGGGGAAACACACAGGAAAGTCACATGTTACTGCTCCCAGAGAGATGAGACAAACAGGTTTCTGCTTCAGGTGCAGCAGCTGTTATCTTCCAGATCATGCAGATATAAGTATTTGAGGTACGTCACACACTGAACCTAAAGAGGGGATTCTACATTACTGTTTTCTATGTCGCCAGGAAAGCTTGTCTGAGGCTGCCTCGTGCACATTCTCTTGCGCAATCCAAGGCAGAGGTCACACTGAACCCTGTCTTAAATGTCACAGTAGAGAACTGGTACTTCTCATAGTGTTGCACAGCCAATACATGGCTGCGTGGAGACCTCATAGCAGCCTTCCAGTATCTGAAGGGGGCTTATAAGGATGCTGGGGAGGGACTGTAGTGATAGGACAAGGGGTAACGGGTTCAAACTTAAAACAGGGGAGGTTTAGATCAGATATAAGGAGGAAGTTCTTTAGTGTAAGGGTGGTGAGGCACTGGAATGGATTGCCCAGGGAAATTGTGAATGCTCAATCGCTGGTGTTGTTCAAGGCCAGGTTGGACATAGCCTTGGGTGGCATGTTTCAGTGTGAGGTGTCCCTGCCCATGGCAGGGGAGCTGGAACTAGATCATCTTAAGGTCCTTTCCAACCCTGACTATTCTATGATTCTATAATAAAAGCAGCAGTATGCAGTCAAGACAAAAATTTACTAAGAGCAAAATGCTAACTGGCCCAAGTGTTTCCTTCTAGTACAAAGACAAAGAAAAAAATTAAACTTATCTTTTTCTGCTAAAGAGAACATAATCTCTTCAAGTCCTGACATGAGCTATGATGAAGAACTGTATCATAAACAAATCATGATGGGGCAGTTAAAATTTCTCAATGAATGACCCGCTAATGAATTGGAGTTTTTCTGCTCATGAACCTGACATTTCTATAAAATCAAAGAGAAAAATATTTTTTCTTATTTTCATGAAATGAACTAATTAAAGTCCACAAAACTAATAATTTGTTTTACAGTCAGACCGAGAATGAACATCGGAGTGTATCCAGGGGTTTGAATGTTAAAGGAATTTTCACTTATCAGCTGAACTTTCTGCTTGTGAACGACTGTGAAGAAACTTTACAAGACAGTTGAGATCTTCCACTTGCATCTTTTTATCTGTACTTGATCTCAGCCAACAAGCCAGTGGTACAGAAGATACCACAGGAATATTGCTCCTCACCACAGTATCTTTTTGTTGATAAACCCTTAAAAGCAAACATAAAAACCCTAGAGAGCTGCCAAGAATGGACCTATTAAATGCCCAGTATTAACACACTGAGGTATTGTTTGCTGAAGGGAAGGCAGAACCTTATTTGTAATCACTTAAACTTGAAAATGCAACAAAAGCAAATTGAAGCATAGTAAAGTAGCACAAGAGTTTCCATGAAAATGTGCATCATTGGCTAAGATAGCTTTTGTAAATGCAGAGGATCTTACAGTTCTCCCAAAGCTGAGAAAATGTAGCTTAAACTCGCAGGGCAACTTAATATAAAGAAGAGATATATTCAAGTCAGTGCAAGAGTCTGCTTTGTTATATATGAGGGAGTATCAGGGATGTAGAACAAGAACATTAATGGCCATAGGATCTGCCTATCAGAGGAGAAGCAGTGGAGTTGGTTGCTGAAGCAGTGAGAGGAAGGCAAGTAACATCCTGCCTTGTGTCAAGATGAGTGGTTTAAGGTTGCTTAAAGAATGACCATCAGAGGTTTTTGTAAGAGTAGTTTTAAAGCCACAGCTTAACAGGTTCACTCTATTACTTACTAAATGGATGATGCACGCAAAGGAAAATCAAGGTAAAATCTAACTAAAAAATGATTGGTATAGAGACTGAAGGCGCAAAGGGCAAGGGAGACCCTCCTGTGGAGTCATGACATTCAAAACAAACCCCCTTTCTTTCTAAACTCCTGGTAGACCCTAGGTGTGACTGAGTCCAATCTTAGTCTCAGACTTGGACAACAGTGTATGTCTTATGCAAGAAATAAAGGGAATAAGGAAATCTTCCCCTTGAGTCACAAGGTTCTGAATATACCCCCTCGCTTTCTAAACTGATGTAGCCTAGGTATGGTTGGATCTAGTCTTGGTCCCAGAGTAGGTCAATGGTAGATATTTAGAGGGTTACAAGTGTACCAGTTTACCACAGAGGAAACTTTTCCATGGTTTTCCTTTAGCTGTAGATGGATCTTATAAAGTGAGTCAGTAGATTTACAACACCTGCTATAACGATCTATACACACACACACACACCTGCACGTACAGAGAGATGTATGAAGGTACCAGTTAAAAATTCCCCTTGAGGTCAGTGAAATAGTGATGTCAAATGTCTCAGCATTTCTCAGTGGATAAGGGTTGAGTCTTAAGGAGTGGGGGACTTCAGCCCAGGTCCTGTCTTTTGTTGATGGTCCTCTGATTATCACAAACTTATGAGTTTGTGAACTCCAAGAGGCAGCTCACTCAGAAGGAGATGCTGGTTACAGCCCACTGTGGTCCAGGAGAGCTCAAAGGGTCTAACTTAGGACCACTGTTTCCAGGGTTGTAAGATGACTGGCTTTAGTCATTAGTAAATCTCCATCCTGGCTGCAACCGTAGTCAGTAATTACTAGAAATTTTCCAAAACTCAGTTGGCAGTGGTATCATTCCACTCAGGCTATGATCAAGGGAAGAAGTTTTCTAAGGCTGTTAGGAGATGACTGACCATACCCACTCTGACTTCCCATCTCACCCAGGGAACAGGAGTGACCTGGTGCACTCAGTGCCTCTCTCCTTAGCCATGTAAGAGTTCCTGGTATGGCCGAGGGATGCTTCATCACCAAACTCGTTATGCAAAGACCAAGGCCAGATGGGAATTCCTTAAGTCATAGAACAGCCCTGGGAATGTGCATGGAGGATGGACCACCACATGCCTCAAGCACTGAAATGCCTCAGCAGGACTCTGCCACCTCTAAACTGAGGTATGATACCTCCTCCTGTGAGAGGAATAGAGGTGGAAAAGATGCCATGCCTACCATTTGCACCATTGCAAAATTAGGATGAGAGGGTAATATCTCTGTGAAGCAACTGAGCTGCTTTTAATAGAGAAATTCCTGTAAGGGTGTATCAAGGTGTCTGGCACCCTGCTGTTCAGGAGTGTATAGGAAGCAACAATCTCCTTCCATTATACAATTAACTAATTATGTTTCTCAGTAGAATTAATTATATATAAAACTCATTCATATTCATAACTTTTGTGTCTCTGTAAGGTAGCCATGGTGTTCTCTGTTACACTTTGAATTATAGCAGCCTAAATCCACTCATTTTTCTACTTCTGAATACTTCTTGTCCCTTCATGTCTTTGGCATAGCTGCTACTTCTGAAACAAAGGCAGAAAGGGAATGCAACATTTTCCTTCCTTCTGTGACTTCTCAGAACTCTTTTACTGCCCCACTGGGAGAAACAGTTTAACAAGGCTACGCATTATGCATAAAATGTTTTCTCTTTCCTCTGGAGGAAACCATCGTGCTTTCTGCTTTATGGTCTAGAAGGTGATTCACTGTCATTACTGAGCTCATGTAACCTAGAAACCTTATGTGTAATGTAAACCTCTTCCATTATATGCAGCATCTCATTGCTGAAGATCAGTTTTCAGTATTAGAGATGAGTATGTACTGAATGAGGCACTTAAAACTCTCAGGGTGAAAAAAAAAACCCATCAAAATCTGTTAGCTATTTATGCAAACACAGTGAGAATTTGTCACACAGACTTTGGATGAGGATATGAAGCCCTTTTACCTTCACTTCAACTGCTATCTTGCTGTGACCTTATCGCAACACACACAAAATCTTATTGGTTGCACAAGTGGCTGTGTACACTGCAAACATCACTTAGACATTTGAAACCAAACTGAATTTCATTTGCACCTCGGTAATCTAAAGAAAAGCAACTGATTTTAATGAGATTGTTTTGGGTTACAGTTAAAGAAATGCAGCAGAGTTTAACTCCAAGCTTATAAACCTTTTCCCCAAATTTCTAACGTTTCTTTTTTTCACATGTAGAGGACTGCTAAGAAGAAACCATTTATAGGCCACTGCATGTTGTCTTGATTAAAAAAACTCATCACAACCCAAAGCCCCCAAATAAATCCCTTAAAGAATAATATCAACTTTTCATTCTCTCTTTTCACAGAAAACACAAATTTCAAACCTAAAATATTTTGGGGAAATAAGTTTCACATTGTGTTCTGTAAAACACTGGAATTAGGTTACCTTTGTGTTTATATGCACCTACAGCTTAGTGCAGTAAGGAGAAAGACATGTAGCCCCATTGCAGGCTGGAACCCTTGTGTTTCTCATTTCCTTTAAAAAAGGAGAAATCTATGTTCCAGCTCAGTAGGGGAAGAGATTTGTACAGGAATCAACACATGTGAGCAGATGACATAGTTTTGGATGTGTGTAGCCACAACTAAGTCTACGGCCTTCTCCAAGTTTGCTAGAAAGTTAGTCCTGGTTGCTCTGATAAGGTTTATACTGGGAAACAGATGAGAGATACCACTTGTTTGCTGAAACTTAAGAAAGAACTAAGAGGAAAATAGATTGAGATGTAACTTAAGGCTTGGACCAGCATGCCATGACTGATTCTGCCATGAGAGATAATCAGTCAAGCTGTATGCCTTGTGGAGCTTCATGGGTTTGGGATACTTACCTAATCATGCTGGAGGAGAAGTAAGAAGAATATGAATAGCATCAGATGAACTTGAAGAGACACAGTTACCATAAAATTAATTTTAGATTAGAACCTTTTCATTTTTAGTTTCATTTTTTAAGTGAAAGCCGATTTTCACTTTGTTTTCCTTAGAAGAGAAAATAAAAGCAGTGTTCTTGTTAAATGGTGTCTAAAGAAGAGTATAGGCATTCAGGAGAGAATTTATTTGCTCTAATTTGGTCATAATTTTCCCTATTGCTAAAAATATCTCTTACTGTTTACAGTGCATACTGTGATATATTAGTAGCCCTATGAGGATGCTGGGGAGGGACTATTCATTAGGGACTGTAGTGATAGGGCAAGGGATAACGGGTTAAAACTTAAACAGGGAAAGTTTAGATTGGATATAAGGAGAAAGTTCTTTAGTGTAAGGGTGGTGAGGCACTGGAATGGGTTGCCCAGGGAAGTTGTGAATGCTCCATCGCTGGCGGAGTTCAAGGCCAGGTTGGACAGAGCCTTGGGTGGCATGGTTTAGTTGGAGGTGTCCCTGACCATGGCAGGGGGTTGGAACTGGATGATCTTATGGTCCTTTCCAACCTAAACCATTCTATGATTCTATGATATTCCTTTATGATATTAATCATAATTACTCCTTAATATTTGTGTGGGAGAACTAACCTTTCAGTTGCCCTTAATTTTTGTGCATTTTAAAGTTAAAAAATACTGACTGCGTATTAATGTGGAGGAAGAGGAATTGTGTTACCCTCTTAATGGTGAACCTGAGCTCTCCAAAGAATTGCTGGAAAAGGTTCATGGCCAGCTCACTTCTTACAACCAGCCGACTCAAGCAAAAATAGGATGAAGTCATCTCTTCCTAGTGTCTGAACATTTTATGCTGTGCTACTGTTTTGAGTACATCTTCTTTTCCCTAAGGTTCATGTTCTTCTTTCTCCAGACAGGAAAATGTTTAAAAAATAAAATTTTAAAAAAAAAAACAACATGTTGGTCAAGCAAATTAAAAACAGAGGATCTTGCCAGGAAAAGAAGATATTAAAACTTGGTTATTCAATCTCTGTTTATCTCAGTTGGAATGACTGATGAGTGTTTTTCTTTTGCTCTTTGGATGTTTCCTCTTTTCCTCTTTAAACTTGAGTTTAAAAACTTCATAGCAATATTTAAACTTCAAGTAATAGGAATATCCAAACATCCTAAATCTTGAAGTACAAATACTCAAGACACTTAGCTTAGTCTTCGAAACTGCTCAGTGGGCAAGTTTATTAACTTGCTAAGACTGTCTCCAAGGAAGCAATGATACCAGATAAGTTTAATGTATTAATAAATTTTAACTATTTGAGGACTAGTTAAGAAACTAAACTCGTGCATAAGCGTGGCACATGCTGAATGATAAAAAGATTATTCTTATTTTCCTTAAACAAATCAGCAAACATCTGATTTTTTTCTCATCATAGTCTTGGCTCAGTGCTTCCGAGCTGGTTACTATGACTCAAAAGAAAACATAAATCGAACACTTATCCAGTTTGCAAATAACATGCAAGTTGGAGGACAGGTCAATTATACCAATAAGTTTCTACAGCTTGATATGGAATGTTCCTGTGAATAAACTCCTTTTTAACAAAATCATAGGGAATGCCATGGCAAAAAGACACATGGTGAGGAACTGCCTCCTGGAAAAGTGATTCTGGAATAGGAGCTGGGGCATGACCCATAGCAAATCAAGTGAAAATTTCAAGTGTGCTAGTGTAGCTGAAGGTAAACACACTACTTGGATCTAGCATCACAGGAACTTCAGCTAGAACAATGAAGTGTTGTTAGAGTCAAGTGCAGAAGAGAGAAGACCACTACTGGAATATTTTTTGTAGATCTGTTTACTCTCTTCAAACGGAGGATCAAGCAATTCCGAAGCATTCTGAAGAGAAATGAGAAATCTGAAGTCTGGTTTAAAGTGGGATAACTGAGCTTAATTATTTGAAAATAGAACTATTACAAAGCTGATGAAGGGACCTTTTGACTACACTAACAGAAGAAACCTGAAAGTACATGCTTTTAGATCTAGGAGAACAAGGTAAGCCTGAGATCCAGTCTTCAGAAACTGAAGAAACTGTTGACCTATCAATTCAGACTGAGAATGGAGTGAAATATTTGAACAGGGATGTTAATAAGTTGCTAAGAATTATTACAAATAATTGTGTGGAAGATTTTTTTTATTTACCACTTGAGTAAATGACAGTGGGTATATGGCTTTGGCATCAAGTATTTCTTTTATATATTCACTGCAGGAATAAAGTTCTTTAACCTGTTGTCCTGGGTTCAGCTGTAAGAGTAATTTTTCTCCTTAGTAGCTGCTGCAGTCCTCATACTCCCAAAGTAAGGCAAGGTGAACTTAATTGTGTACTGCTTTCTAAAATGCTGACTGCATTTTGAGAAGTATTTGCTGTTGAAGTGTCAAAAAGTATTTGGAAGTACTCTCTCATACATCAGGTTTGACAGAATTTCTCAATTAGATCTCTCTAAATCATGTTTGGACAACCAGCAGAATCTTTAGGGACTGTGATTTAAGTCCTCTCTCCTTCCAATCAAAAGCAAAGAATTGCAGTACTTCAGAGCAACTTCTAAAAGAATGGAGCTAACTAGGGAAGTAGAGTGGGAAAAGACCACTGAAACACATCTCTATGAAAAATGTGACAATACAAATAATGATAGAAGAGGAAAGGAAACCCTAGCAACAGGAAGGCATGAGTTGCAGAAACACGCTGCTGATGTCTTGCCCCAGCTGACTTGGTGCAGGCACAGACTTGCAGATTTCCATCTCCAGGAGCCTCTGGAGGCTGCTCTTACTCCTTTATCCACCTGTGCATGAGGGTTATAAGATGGCATTGAATGCAAATGAGAATTCAGAGCAGTTACAAGGAACTCTCAGTTCTTCCTCCACAACAATGGAGATTTATTATACAAGGACTTATATTAAATTTATTCTTTGTGAGGACAAATCTGCTCTTTTTGTCTGGATCTGAACTGCATTTTGAAATGCAGTGAGGATTGACTTGCTTTCTACCTCAGGATGATCTTCTTGCTATGAAGTCAATTGCATTACAGCCCGATCTGGTTCTCTCCAGTACCAATGTGATTTGCCCTGTGAAACTTTGTATGGCTTCATAATAACTGATCATAACATAAATATTTATCTGTCAACTTAAATAATCTTACAATCCTTGACATATCTTTGGCTTTGCAAGAAGAACCCTCATTCCAAGTTAGGGATACAGAAGTCCAAGGCAGTCTTTAAAGTGGCTTTGCTGAATGTTGTTAAAGTTTTATCCTCCTGCCTGCAACATTTGGTTGATTTTAGGGGCCAGGCCTGATGACTCAGTATCTGAACTTCTGCAGCAGCATCATTCTTGGTTTTTATGTTTTCAGTGGATTGTTTGTTATGTTTGAATGTTTTACAGAATTCAACTCAACAAAATCCAGTTTAATAAAGACAAGGTCTGAGAGTTCTTCCTCTCCTTATTCTCATTTTTAAAAATGTTGTTTACCATTTTCCTTTGTTTCTTAGTTTCACATTCCTTCGTATGATCTTTCTTCTATTTTTCTTCACATGTGGCTAAAACCACAGCTCTGTTGAGATAATTAAACCATATCCATTTTCCTCTCTTTCGCAGTCTGTGCTTAGTTATCTTTCTTCTGTGCAACTATGTGATTGGAGGCTATTGTACTTCAGCTTCATCCAAGCTGTCAATAACATTTCACTCCTCACTATTTTCTAGCACAGTATTTCTTCAGCCTCTTTTAGGAGATCCCCAAAGTACCATCATTCTTCAATAATGTCTCTTTTCACAGTTTGGTTCTACTCTCAAATACTTTTTGACACTGCTCTTTATTTTTAAGGCTTCATTTCCTTTAGAGTTCCTTTAGTTTCTCCGGTTAGGCCACACTCTACCACCACTACTGAGTAGGATTCCTGATGGGATTTAGCAGGTAGGTAAGTGACTCAGTGTCATCCAAAATGTTTGCAACTTAGGTCACTGCATCTTTTAATGACTCCAAATTGATTTGTTCTATCACTTGCAGCTCTTTGATGTTACTTAATGCATATCTTTTCTAGTTCACATAACACAAAAAAATATGCCAAACTGGCTTTTCTTTTTATTTCCAACTGTTCATTTCATAAATTTGAGCTATAGTGTGACATTATTCTTCCACATTTTCTAATAAATTTTTGCTCTGCATATGCAATACAAATTTACAAGTTATATTATTTTTTTCTTGGCTTTATTCCTGAAGTTGTTAATTGGTCCTGGCCTAACTAAACTTAAAAATTATCTTAGTTGTTTATACAAATCTGTTGACCTTCTAAAATTCTCAGTTTCTTCTATGTAAACCTTTGTTCTTTATGTATATTTGAATTACAGAATCCAGAAGCAATGTCAGAGCTCTGCTGAACCAGTGCTACTCAGAGAGTGTCCATCCCTTTACAATCAGTTATACTACAACTGGGAGAGCAACAGAGAAGGCAACCAAAGTGATTCAAGTTTCACAAATAACTAATGGAGGAATTCAGGGAGAAGGGTACACATAGGTCTTCAAAATCCTGATTGCTTTGGTAAGCATTAGCACAGAACAGTTGTACTTCTAAAACAATAAACAGGAGATGTCAGATGAAACTGATAAATAAGTGGTCTTAAGCAGGAGAAGAAAATATTTGTTCATCTATAGTTCAGCTGCAGAATTTCTTATCAGTGGAGGTAGTGGACGCTGAAAGTCTACGTGGTTCTTAAAGCGATGGACAACCAATGGAAGGAAAAGCACCTCAAGGATTTAAAAAGTGACTGACTCTAAGGAGCTCCCTGGAACATGAATAGTGAGATGCTGGAAGATTATTCTGCAGAGGCATCCCTAAGCCTTGTGATGTTTTCTTGCTTTTGTTTAGGCATATGGCCCTGGCTGTCCTCAGAGTCAGGGCAGTGTACGAGGCCGTTTGCTGACCTGGAGTGGATATTGCATGCTAAAGCATTTTTCAGTTTTTTATAATCTGAACTTTTATGTCTGGAATTCAATAAATAATAATACAAATTACATGTTGTCTTTGTGCATTTTGGGTCACTGAACATTGTAGAGTGGAGCCTAAAGGACAGTCAACTTTGAAAAGTGGAATGGCTTTGCAGTGCTACAGAGACATGTCTGTTATGTTTAGTCTATGGAAATACATGTTCTTGTGGGCTGGAAAACATACTTCCTAAAGCAATTCCTTTGTGAACTGAATCTGCTTGTATATTGCAAAGCCTAGAGAACTGTTTTGAGGCAAATAAGAGGTATGAAAGTCCAACTTTCTCTCTTCTCCAAACTGTTATTTAACTAAACTAATACTTGACATGTGCCTGGCAAGATGGCCAGAACTGCAAATTCTTGCTCTATCTATGTGGGGAAAAAATTACCTTCTGTCATTGTGCTTTGTTTATTTAGCACTGGCAAGGCCCAAAGATGAGAAGGGCTATTGGTGTTGTGAAGCTTGTAATGTAACAAGTGGAAAGCCAAGAGATCTGGAGATCAAAAGAGGGAAACAATGAAGGATGTAGGAACTGAAGAACCTCACCCACTCAGAATCAGCAGGTGTTCTAGGGACAAATCATTCTACTTCAGTTTCTTATCTTTAAAATGAGGACATCTCACCGTCACTTGTGAAAGTTAGAGATGCTTATTTTCTGCAGTAATGCACACAGTAAAAAAACTCCCAAGGAAACAGAATATTGTGTGCAATGCAGTGTGAAGTGTGAGACCACACACGGGATGAAGAGGATTATAAAAAATAAACAAAGAAACAAAAAGAGTATTCTGAATGGCAAATGGATCATTTGCTGAGCACTGTCCATCAAAGGATCTAACTTTAAAAAAGACTCCAAACAACAAGATTTATTAAGAGTAGAGAAACAGCATTCTGAAGATAGAAGAAACAGCCTGAATAACACATCTTGTCCTACAGTGGGTCTGAGTGTTGGGTTTTGTTTTTTCTTCTTGAGAGTTGGAGATTTTTTCTCTGTTTTCCCCTTTTTAACTCTCCTGACTAGTCAGTTTGCTACCATATTTTTCTGAGTATCTACTGTTACCTAGAGATGCTGGGGATACCACACAGTGTTCAAGGCCAGGTTAGACGGGGCTTTGAGCAACCTGTTCTAGTGGAAGGTGTCTCTCTCCATGGCAGAGAGTTGGAACTGGATAAGCTTTAAATTTCCTTCTGACCCAAACCATTCTATGATTCTATAACTCTATGATCCTATTATCATGCCCTCTACAAACTTGCGAGGTTTCTGAAGATTTTCTGGACCTCGTCACAAAAGTATGTGTTCCCTGGAGCTGCCCCCAGATCACTCATTTTGTTGGTACTGTGTCAGTTTGCTCAGTGTTTGTGGTTATGGTCCTGGATGCTGAAGGTATGTGTGTGGCCCTAAGTACCACAGTTCTGACTCTTCTTCTCAGTAAGATGGTGTCTCCATTTTATCCGAGCTCAGCCACTACTTCAGTGCTCTTTGAGATGCATCATTTTAACACCAGCAATTCTCAAGCATCTTAAAGGATTTGTTTCTACCCAGGTCTGGGTGTCTCATGTTTGCAGCAGGTATCAAGCTGCCCATTACATGCTCTCACCCAAGTCATGTTCTCATATGAAAATTTTAATGGCAGTTGAGCTACATCTGATAGATCTCCAAGCTGATATCAAACTGGGCATTTTGTTAAATGCTATTGGACTTTTTTCCTTCAAATACAGAATAAGATGATATCTGCTTTCATTCAGTGTTCTGATAGTGACAGCTTACATGCAAAATGCTGGAAGATGAATGATCAAAGTACTCCTCAACTTCAGGGAATTAGACTCACCCTATGTGCTATGTGGGAGTGTGCCCTAACCACCAGGCTGTCAGGCAGGCTGGGCTGGAGGCAATATTTTCCCTCTGATGACAATATGATACTCTGCTTTTCTAGACAGACACTGATTGTAGGATTGTGTAGGGTAGAAGAAAGCTCCCTGAACAGAGGAGGAACATCCAGCAATCTTGCTTCTAGTCTCTGCTCCAAAGTCTTTGATGTCTAAGACATCTGACTAAAAATAGAATTAGAGGGTATTAAAAGTTGTGTCTTATAGACAAAATCGTTATTTTTGAACTCCCTTTGACTGCTACATTAGTAAGACAAAGAACCAGGATATGAATCTCACAGAAAAAAACCCACCACTTGTTTGCCAAGTTTCTATGGATCTGATAATATTAGACCCATTAGGATTAGTAAAACCAGTGGTACTTCACTGCATTACATGAATACTGAAATATTAAGGATCTGTCATTGACCACCTTTTGCAGACAGGACGTGAAGTTTGTGCAGCTTGTCCCTGCCAGCAGTACTGAAGTTTTTGACACTGATTTGTGAACTGTCCTTCATCATATGGGAAATTCCTCTTTATTTTTATATATGACTGTGGTGAATTGCTCTTTTCACTGGCTCATAAAATACTTAGGCTATGAAGTACCTCGGTGATTATTACCTTGCATTCACAATGTCAATCACCAACCTTCAACACTACTTGTTGACTTTCCCAGGCCACTTCCTAAGTTCAGCAGCAAACATAAACTGGGGTTTTCCATTTTGCCTTTCTGGCTAAAAGGAGCTTGGTGTAAAACTCTTGAAAGCCACTTTATTGACCTCCTTCAAATCCTTCAGTATCATGCTCATTAAAAATTTGGCCATGCTGGTGGGCTTGTACCACCTACCATTGTTATGAATGTTCTTTGTATTAATTGCCTTGACTTCAGTCCATCCTCTCCTGTCTTTCCTATCTTCAGAAAAGATGGAAGTCACAGTCAAGGATGATGTTGGCTGGTGGTGGTGTAGATGTGGCACTTAAGGACATGGTTTGCTGGTGGACTGGTAGCGCTGAGTTAATGGTTGGACTCGATGATCTTAAGGGTCTTTTCCAACCCCAGTGATTTTATGATTCTATGAGTGGTAATTTACAGGTATAAAACCCACTTTTGTCACTCTCCTCATGTTTTCAGTCATTGAGAATATTTCTTTTAAGTGTGTTTTTTAAACATAAACACATGAATCTTGGTGTAATCTACTGATGCCTTTTCAGATATAATATTGCCAGACTGTTTCCACATTATGTTAACTTTATTATCTCTTGAAAACCTAAAGCACACTTTCCAGCTCCCAGGCTAAGTTACCCCAAGGAACTGACATTTCTGGGAAGTCTGTTGTGCTGTTCAGTTACTTCATTTTGGCTTGTAGAAATAACAGGAAAACAATTTTAAATGTAACAAACAGGTTAAATAACAAAAACTCTAAAAGTTACAAAATGGTTTTGGTTTCCTTTCCTTTTTTTTTTTTTAATATGGCAAGGTAAAGGCACTCACCATACACCAGTTTGACACCCTTATGTTTCTTTCATATATATGGTTTGATTATCAAAAAAGGGAAATGTCCAGCAAAATTATAACTGCACTGACCACACTTCAGTACACTCCTTTGACAGACACGCCTGATACTCATTTGAAATGTTACTGTCCAGGCTAGCTTAAAATACTACAGGTGACAGAAGGGCAGCAGTGGTGGTTAGAAATGTTATAGAACACTAATACATTGTAAATTATTCTTGTTTCCAGAAAGTACATGTGCTGCATGAGTTGTGTGAATTAATGTGGTGCCGTGCTGCAAATCTCCAGGTGTTTGTTGTTGGCTCTTATTTGGTTGCTTTTATTTTTATTTTTACTTTTATTTTTATTTTTATTTCTATTTCTACTTCTATTTTTATTTTTACTGTTTTTTTTTTATTTCTGCAAGTCTACACTCATAAGACATTCTTGCTGCCTTTCTTCCTACAGAAGGAAGGTTGATTAAGCAAACCTCAGATTACATGGCTATTTACTTTCTTTGAACATTAGGATTTCTAAATACCATCCGTCATTTCTATAGCAAAGATAAAGAATAAATCTCAGTCGGAAACCTAAAATCAAATGTAATCTTGGCATTCAGTAGATAATTGTGACTTCTATAATTTAGACATTATATGGAACAACAACAGGTAAAAAATCAAAACATTCCCTGGCAAGAATGACAGTTTCTCTGTGGTAGGTACAGATTCTTTGTTTGATGAGAACAATTGTATTCCAAAGCACTGGGGCTTCTTTATTTAAAAAGATGAACTGCATGTATTTTTATAGTTTATATGATTTCCTTATAGTTTTATATAATCCCTAGCTACAGTGATAATACAAAAGGAAAGAGATGAAAAAGTATTTCTATTAGTTACTTAAAATTGAAAATAATAATGTCTACAAATATTATGGGACATAAACTAAATGGATAAAACCATAAAATGCTATCAGGTTTCTTTAAGATGCGTTTTCCAATTTCTCATCACCATGGTTTCTTTGGTTGTGGCCATAACAAAAAGACATTACTTTCAGTAAATATGTATTTGTATTTATGCACACATAAGCACATTTACTGTGGATCTTTGATAAAAGGGATTGAAGTTTAGGAGTGTGGCCATACAAATAGTACTCATTTGATGCACAGGTTTGCCTGGAAGATGGGATGTACTGTTGTAGCACTCCTATATTAGAACTGCTCAGTGAGTAATACCTATTTTTAAGTCCTGGGTGATGTGGTAATCATGCAGGTGCTTAGCACTGTCACCTAGGAATGAACATTGCCCTTGCAGTATATTTCACCTATTGGTTCATAGCAGATGATGATTTCAGCATGCTAATGGAATTACTGCTCTCAGCTAAAACAATAAATATTTCTATTAAGGCAACAGATGATACTCCAGCAGGGAGAAGAAAAGGGATGTGTGGTTTGCTTGTAGTGCCATCTCCTTCCAGCTGCAGGATAAGGAAGCTAAGCAGATACTAGAGAGGCCTGCAAGTAGACATAGATGTAGCAATGAAGGATCTACTTCCAAAAAAAAAGAGCTAAAATCTTTACAAAGATCAGCTGTTATAAATTGATCAAGTTGCTTTATGTCTTGAAATTTTAGAGGAGTGGTTAAAGTCCTCAGCTTCCTTCTTAATAGAGCATGTCTTGATGGAAAAAAATGTACCCAGGATCC
>JAOEHX010008349.1:0-17637 GCA_025448015.1 Bolborhynchus lineola
ATGAAGGGTTTATATAACATTCATTAAAAAAAGAAAGGAAAGCAGAGAGTGACTACAAGGTTTTTGGCACTTCATAATTACATGAAAGGTAGATCGGTCATGAAGGTACTAAGTAGCAAAGGAAGAAAACCTCCAATCATGAGTTTTTTTCAGCTGCAGCTCATAACACGACTCTCATAACGTCACCTCACCTCATCTGCTTTAAACTGCAAGTTCATTGCACAACTAGACAGAAACACTGCAAACACATCTGTTGATGCAGTTGACAGATGTTGACCACTCTAGAATCTCCTCAGCACACGTAAGCAGCGTCTGTCTTGCTCTGCCACATATTCTCAATATCTGTTTCCTTAACATTTCTTGCACTCCACAAACCACTCAGCCATCAGAGACCTGTTTTCTCATTACACCATTCTGATGGGAGAGCTCATTGAGGGATGCTTTTCTTTCCCTATGTAATAAGACTTTTTTGCTTTTTCCTGTGCTAGCCTTTCATTACATTCTTGTCTGATGCTTATATTTTGATTGGCCACAACTACTGTACCATCTAACCTTGCCAGCAACTTCTCATACCATTATTTTTAAAGCTCTTTAATTTCCCCAAATTAGATGATCTCTTATGAATCCTTCCCTGATGATAATCATAAAATTCTACTTATATTAAATAATGTCCTCACAAAAACTTACATGCTTTCTTGCCTCTCCTGAACTCAAATACAATCAACAGCCCTTGGTGTACAAGAATCACTTAAAGAAGTGCTTGTGAAACCTTTTTAAATGGATACAAGTTATTTTGGTGCCTTCTTCAGTGACTGAAGATGAATGATTTTTGAACCCTTCAGCCTCTATGCAGTGTATTTGTTAACTAGCCAAACCATTTCATGTAAGCTTCATTGTCCAGCCCTCAAAGCACAGAAACCAGCAGACTGCCCCAGCATGCAGCCCAGATGGAGATCAAATCAACCCATGATCTGTGGTCTGGAGGCCCACACACTCTTTCTAAGGAATCCACTAAAGATGAATAAATGCATGCCTATTATCAGCAAGGTTCAATACCTGCTGAAATCATCAGCACCATCACAGGCAAATCTGGAGGGTTCCACAACTAAGCCTAAAAAAAAAAATCACTCAAATTAAACTGAAAATCTTAAGAGTGCTATCCAGAGGATTTCTTGTTACTATTTATGCTTATTCTACGGTTAGCTAATCATACTAACAGGGCCAAAAGTTATCACAAAGTGAGCAATGCTTAGCACCAAAGACAGACAGCAGGAACCTGAGCACAGCTATGGACACAGCTTCATTCTTCAAGATCCCACTCAGAAAACAGCCAGAACTGAAGAAATTTCTCTTTCCATTCTCCAGCCTTTTCCATTTTTCACCCCTAAATCTCCAGGTGAGAGTTGCTTAAGTCACTACTGGCAATACTAGCACCAGATCTTTATCTATGGCCTGTTCCCAAGTCCAAATAAAGCACCCAAAACCATCTCCCAGCAATTCAGCAACCTTAAAGCAGAAGGTGCCTACATTTTCAGCAGAAAATGTACTTGGGTGCCTAAGTTTTTCTTACTTCATAGACCAGAGATGGCCAATATATTGCCTGAAAGGGGTAACAAGACACTATTCTTCCACATAGGTCATTTATACCCATCAAAGAAACATGTTCAAAATCCTTCAGTATCCACTAAGCACACTGTAAGCAGAAAAGTTAATAGAAAACATTGCCATTTTCAAGGAACATATTTCCCTCCACTGTTCAGACTTCTTCTTTTCTAAAATCGAAGCAGTAGGAGTATCAGAAACTGTCTTGGGAGCTGTGGACACCGTCTTAGATGTTCAGTGGTCCTACTTCCGAATTACCATGTCAGTTAGAACAAGGGCAACTTGCCAGCAGATGGGAAGTGGGGTTTGAAGCAGTGCGATGAGCTGCATGCAGAGCTCCTGCTTTCCAGGAAAGCGCTCCCAGACAGTACATTATTACATGACAGCTGGGTAGCAGCAGTTTTCATTTTTCAACAAGAATGGTAGAAACCTGTTTTCTCAGAGCCAGTTTTCTAAGTCTCCATGCCTGTAGGACAACTGGGCACAAGCATTCAAGCTGAGGTTACAGCTTCTGGAGCTCAAGTTCCTGCAGGCACTTGGCAATTAAGTTGGTGAATTTATGCACTCCCACATCCAGCAGAGTGAATCCCTGAGCACCTCCCTCACAAGCCTTTTCCAGACAGCTGCTGTGGCCATCACACACTGCTGACTATGGCAAGTCATTTTCTTCAGCACTTCATTCTCCTTCATTCGCTCCATATAGAATGCAAACATTGCTGATTCTTGGTCTGGAGACAGGTATCTAGCTTGCAGCACTGTGAAGCTGTATTAATATGTTTTATTGTTGGACTAGGTGACCTTTAAAGGCTATTTCTAACCCAAGTCATTCCATGATTCAGTACAGAAGGAAAACAATATAAACCCTAAAACTCCTCACCATCCATCTTATTGCCCTATTCTGGCCTCTATAGACCTAACCAATCTTCTGATGCACTTTTGAGGAAGTAACATCTAAACAGTCACAGCAGCTAAGGATCGCTGGATACTAATAAACAAATTAGACTGGTCCAGTGATAAAGAACTCAAGCAGTCCGACTTCCATTCTCTTTTTGACTGCAGGCATCTTCTACAACTATAGGCAAATCATCCAGGAATAGATTCTTCTGATGAGGCATTTAGATGGGAGAGATGAAAACAGGATGGATTTTCAAAACTACCTCCTTCTAAAGCTTGAGGCTCCTATTGGATCATTCTCCTCTTGAATTAAGAGTTTGCCTAACTCTTAATATCCAGCCATACTCCCTTTCAGCTTTCAATTCCAAATACATAAAAGGAGGACTTCCAGCAAAAAAAGTTAGCAGAAGCACTAAGAAAGCCTTAAAAACATTTTTAAATGTTCTCTCCCTTGTACCGGTGTTTCCATGGCTAAAAACATCAAAAGGCTTTAAGTCTTCTAATGACATACTAAATCTTCTTGAAGCGTCCTACTCTCCAGGCCCGCAAACAGGATTTTTCTGTAGCTCATGTGCAAAACAGAAGGAAGTGTTCAAATTTTAAGCTGCCAGCTAGTTACTGACCAGTAACCCGAGAGGCTCTGCCTACAGCTGATGCCTTACAAGCTCAGTAATTCACTAGACTACTTTTCCCAAAATATATCCTAATGCTCCCCTCACCAAGGGAAATGAAAATAGCAAGATCCTGACCACAGGGCCTAATGGGAAAAGGGGTTCAGCTGTGAAGTTCTGCCAGTAGTGAAATGCAATGCAAAGTACAAACTACACTTCCCAGGAGACACCATGAGAATATTTTTGGCTAAACTCTTTTGGTTTTCAGCCAAAATACTTTGACAAAAGAACTGAACTATCCTGGCAAACTGACACTTTTCTTTAAAAAGCTACTCTGCCAAAAGCCTTCACACTTCAAAAGGATTCTGGTTCAAGAAGTTTTGGACAGCCCTGAAGATGACTAAGTAAGAGCTACAGAAACCGTGTAAAATCACTCAAAAGTAATCGGAAAAAACAGCATTCAACATAATGTATAACCTATAAATTACACAGTAGATTTCTGCTGCTTCCACAGTGCAGTTCTCTGCTGACTCTAGGACTATGCCATGTTTAAGATGTTGTTTTAACTATAAATTTAAGTTAGATATTATTAATTTAAAACATATTTTCATTTTTAACAGATACATTTAAATTTTCTGAACAGCCCATTTTTAAAATGAATACTCAGCTTGGAAGTGTCACTTCTTGCCCATAAATCTCCATACCTTATTTATGCAGCATGAGTAGCATAATAAAATTTTATTATGAGATGTCACAGGCTAAAAGATCCCAAAATCATTGTTATAGGTGAGACCCTTGTATCAGTGGTTTTTTTATATTCTTTGATCACTATAATGCCTTCAACAATTATGATCACGCAATCACAGAGATATGAAACACAAAATATCTCTACTACAGAAAGAGAAATATAGGGCAATAGTTTCTACATTTGCTGTATTTTTAAAATCTTACAGCACCCAAGGATCAAAGTTGTAGTACTTCCAGTCCAGAGGCTCCTGCTGTTTCACTGTACGGCAAGGGAAGGTGGGTATTTCAGTTCCCCACAGTGATTTGATTTTTCCTAGGAAACAATCTCCCTCCTAAATTTCACTATCGCTATTAAACACATATATACATACGCACAGAGGACAGAATGGAAACTCGCAAGTTTTTTCACACCTCATGACTGAAAAGCAGGCATGTGGCCTTCTGGTTCCTAGAGAACAGCTTATACTCGTACTCCAGCTCATTTAGACCAAGATACTGGATCTTTACATATCCTTAAATTTCTTTAGGCATTCCTGTGTACTACTACTTCCAACTTGATTTGGTTTTCACTGAGTTTGTTCTTTATTATCCAGTGGTGTATTTACAGGCCTTACTAGATCTTCTGTCATCTGCTTCACTTCTGCAGTATCAGCCTTAACTCCCTGCTTTGCAGCTGTATTAAAAGCTCAATTCTAAAGTAGAAAACAGCCAAATGCTTAGGAATAAAAGTAGCAGGATAGAGAAAAGCATTTAGCATTTAAAAAATTGAACTGATATTGATTATCTGCTACTGGGAATTGCAATCCATTAATGAACTGGATTAATAATTACGAACTGAATAAGTAACAATGAACTGCAATAAGTTTCAGCTGAAGGGAAAATTAAAATTCATATATTGTTTTGTTCTCTCCTGCACAAAGGAAAACGAGCTCTTCCAATAGCATTTATACATTTTAAATACAAACCCTCCACTAGACAGGAATCCAGGGTGCTTCCCAATAGATAGGTCCAATGTTATCCCATAGAATCAGGCAAGCTCTTATTTCCCTTACCTGCCCCTACTATTCGGGGATCATCAATCATATTCTGCTACTTACAAGGTAAGCTCATAACAAACACCCAGGCTTTTTCCCCTACGTGCTTCTAAAGAGTCAAAGTAAAAAGTTTCTTACCTTATGGTTGCTGAGAAAACGGGAACTGCAGAACACTCTGTGCCTGCAGGGACACTGCACAGATGAACCTCATTGCTGCTGTTTACAGAAGTCTGACAGTTTTTAATTTGAAAAGAGGTTGTCTTTTGCTTTTCGACAGTTCAACAAATCAGACAAAACAGTTGCAAGTGTTATCTGTAAACAGCTTCCTGTTTGAAATAGATCAGCTGTCCTGCAGGACAATAATTAGGAAAGAAGTGTGGGAAAGCTGAAGAGGTCCATGATGTAAGCCTTTTATTTTGGGAATGTACTTTTTTGGGAATGCACTCTTACTCTCCCCTCCTCCTCTCTAGCAGAGAACCCCTTTTAACCATTTCCATCTATTCAGCTCTAAGCCGTGCACACACACTGCCCTGGCACAGCACTTTCCTTATTCTGCTTCAGTGGACATCGAAACATATGAAATGTGGCACCAAACATGAATGTCTCATGCAGATAATTAACACACTCTCCCCTTCTCTCCATTCTTGCAATTGGCTTTAGCATTCCGGAACTATTTGAGAGCCGAGTCACAAAACTCCACAGCAACATAAATGCTAAATTATCCACGATAGGAGGCTTCACAAAATTTTGGAGTTTGGTTTTTCTTTGTTTGATTGGTTTTTCTAACAACTTGCAATATCACCTTTTGTGTCAATAGAAAGGGGAAAAGAGGAGACAGAAATCGTTCACTAGCTCCCAGATAGCTGTATGGTTGTGGCTTTCATCATAAACAGCTAGACTAGTTTGAACCCTGAGTAAACCACAGTACTCCACATACATTACGCCAGGAAAAGAATTATGCCAGCTAATGGTGGGAAGTGGAATTCTGAGAACACCTCCTTCTGTTATAGAAGTTTATACTTCAACAGATACTACTGGCTTCCCCCTCAACTTGCAGGGCAAATACACAGTACCACTTATGACTACACCAATTAATATACTCTAATGAAACAGCTGCTATATTTGCAAGGCTGTAGCTCTGATAAGCTACTTCTACACAAAAGGCATGTGAACCACCCATCCCCCCACCCCTGCTCATACCACTGTGCCTCCTCCCAGTTTCCTCAGCTAAGGTTTGAGGGGTCACGCTGTAAGCAAGGACCCAGCAGGACCTGAGCCTGGGTCACACACACCCACTCTGTGACCTCTCACTGGAAGATGGGCAGTAGCAGAGGGTTCCTTTGCATCTTCCACAGTCGCAAAAAACAAAAAAGTATCAGAACACAAAAAAGATTTTAGACTAAGGAAAATAGAGAAAGTAATAGGATCATGTGTATGTGTTCACTTCTTTACCACCTACTGACCTGCTTTTGTGGGAGGTGCAGGTCCGCTTCATTGAGCATTCCATGCTGTGGTGGGGGTTGCAATACAAGCTGATGACACGTGGTACTGATTCATATTTTTACCGCTTTGGCCATGATATGTCATATCCCCTCTCTCCCATCAAATCTCTCCCCAGCCCTGGGGTGTGCAGCAACCTCCCTCCCGCCACAGTTCCCCCTCTGCCACCCCACAGCACTGCACGTACTGAGCAGCTTTGCTGAGCAAAAAGATAAAAACAGGTACTGCAGGTATCATAGCTTTGCATTATGGACTACCTTCTTAAAGGTAAAACTCTCCTAAACCACCCTCTTTCCACATTGGGCTGGAACATGCTATGAACTGCTGTATCTGAACACACGCCAAAGGGTCATAAAAAGTTAAGAACTGGTGATAACTTCCAGATTACATCAGTAAGGACAACATGAATATAACTGTGTCAGGACCACACAATGCTGATCTGAAAGTTCACTTTTATGCACGCAAGCCCCATTAGTTATGCAGGAGCAGAATGCAATCAGCAGAATTGGGCCCTTGCAGCACTCTGTTGGCAGCAACTTGCCAAGACAAACGTTTGATGTAAAGAATGCAGCAAAGTGACTGCAGTCCAAGCCTTTGAAGATCATATTACGATGGCAAAGGAAATGTCCATTTACATACATATCTACTCTCCCTGTAAACACAGGCAAATAACTTTGAGGCCAGAAACAGAATTCAAGGGAAAAAGACAGCCATTTCAGGGAAAGTCAGCAGAAAAGGTAGGATTAAACATTGGGGAAACAGAAGTAAAAAATAAATGTGCAGAGTTCAAAACAAACCAAACAGCAAATGTTATAAATGCAGTGAAAGTGCTTCCCCTAGGAAAGGGAAAAACAGGCAACTACTTGGTTTTGTTTCATCTAAAGAGAGAAAAAAGTGCAGGCCCCTTACAGAAAGGCATAAGCATCCTTCACCTACCCAGAAAGCCAACTGGATAACCTTGTGCTGCACCATCTAAATCGGGCTACTACCTGCAATCTGAGATATTGACACACTGAGTACAGCTTAAACCATCATCAGGTCACAACAGCTATTGGTTATTAAGCTAGTTTTTCATTTTATATGCCTGTCTGAGAAACTGTAACACTTCAAGAGTTGATTCACAAGCGTTTCAGCCACACTTGCTGGATTGGGATGCAAGGGGGGCTGAACTATACCCTTCAGAGTCTAGGGTATACAGCAAGATACACCAGCTAGACCAGCTACCTCAGCCTGATGCACAACCGAACATTCACTCTGCCTTTACAGTCAGGTCAAACACTGTGTTGGCACAACTATAGGTAAGTCCTGGATTGAAACCAACCAGAATGACAAACAAAAGTGACAAATCATCTGTCAGAAAACAGGGCAGGGTGTGTTATATTTTAGAAGCTTTCAGGCATTTTTTTTCTATTCTTTCCATAGTCAGTTGGCATTATCTTTGTGTCTGTGAAAGGATTAAACATAAAAACACAATGGCTATTTAAAAATGTTGTTCTTACGAGAAGATGACAAGGCCCTAATTCTCCCCTTGCTTTGGCAAAACATCCAATGTTAGCAGCAGCATTCCCAATCAGATTTTCCTAGGGGATTAAATTTGCCAGTATCCAAACTCATTAATTAGTAAGTCAGCATCTGAGCTCAATTGCTGGAGCTCGGCTTATTGCAGGCCATCAAATATGCTGCTCAAGTTCTTGCAAGCAGGGGCTTCCTCACTAACCATTCCCCGTAAGCCTCCCAAGGCACAATCCCAAAAGAGACAATGAGGCACAGCAAACGCATGACTCCTCTATAGTACGGATCTGGATGCTGGCATGCTGAGGGCATCCCCTCTTCTGCTCCCGACAATAACGTTAATGCTGTGTCGCGTTCCCTTTGACTTCACTGAGCAGTAACTGTTTAGCCAAGAAAACAATTTTATTAAGCATTAAGATATGCCTGGTAAAAAACAGCCTGTAGAGCCGCCCCTGTGAAGATACCCATGTGAACCTCATCGCCTTAGCACAGCCCGAGGGCACAGAGCACCACCTGAACCTCCAAGAGGAAGGACACAACAGAAGCTACTATTCTCACGACCCCTTATGTGCAATATAAGGGATGTATGCTGGGAAAGGTCAGTGCAGAAACAGCAACACAGGTTTAACTTTGCAGCCGTGTAAGATCCATTCATTAGTGATGTGGAACTGATGTTTTTCCCACAAAATTCCTGAGCAGCATTCACTGAAGCAGTAGTGCTTTTTCTGTTACTAAAATTAGAATAACTCATCTCTAAATATATAATGCATAGAGTAATATACAGAATAATACATCTCTAAAATTAGAATAACCTCTTCAGTGCCTGGCTTTAATTCTACCTTTGCTGCTCAAGCAGCAGATCAAAACTAAGCCAGACACGTCAGCACAGTATCCAATAATGAAAAGCACTACTTTTTAATCATTTAGCAACACCAGGCAGCAACTGCTTGTTGCTAAGCTTAAGAATGATTTTCCTGAAAAAAAAAAAAAAAGGAATGACAGTAACTGGAGAGTAAAGGAGGGGATACCATGGCCTTGCAGACTAACAAATCCAAAAAACTTTCTCCTCTTGATCACCAGACATAAGTAAAATCCTCTAAATGTTGCTCTCTGCAGGGAACAGAGCACTAAGTACAAAGAGATGCTTGTGCCTTCTTTCTCTTGCTCTTAGCAGAACACACACTTCTCACATGAACACTTTGAAGGTAGGCAGTAAGAGACACAGCAAAGACACTTTATTAAAGCAGCCAACCATTTGCACTGATTAATGCTGTGGTTAGGCCCACGTGAAGAACAGGAAAACTCACTCCCCTCAACCTAACGACAAGACTTCTTTTTATGAGACTCTATATTTTCTCCTGTTGTTCCGATACACCTCTAGAAACCTAGGAAGCACACCCCATGAACAGAGAAAGGTCTAGCTTTTCAGCATTGCTCTGGCCTTTAGGTATTACAGAGACCCAAACTCAGGCCTCCCACTTACAAAATTTACTAAAAACAAAGGCACAGGAAAGGTATTTCACTTCATGCTGCAGGTGTGATAGGACTTCCTTTACCACTGTCTAGCATGAGGATCACTACATTAAAACTCTATAGATGCTCCCACTTACACTCAAAAGGGTCTAGTGAGACATGATGTTATCATGCATCAAATTATCACATTAATATAAGATAGGTCAACTACCACACAGAACTTCAGCAAGCTCTGCCACACTAGAATTCTGCCACACAAATCAACACACCTTTTCAAAAGGAAATGAACAGGGAGTAGCCTTCCTCACAAACAAAAATATGTGAAAACATCTGTAAAAGGATTTGTATGGAATCAACACTGAAAGCTGTAATATCAGATGCAAGTCTCAACAGTGCCTGATGGATGTAAAGCCTTTGTTTCTCATTTTAGCTGACTACAGGAAATAACCAGGTCTTTTATACTCTTCAGTATGTGATAGCTTCCTCACATTGACACTAACCCTGCACTACTGCTGCACAGGGTCTTGGTACACAATACCCCATTGTTTTTTCGCACATACCAGCTGATAAACTCCTGAGGAATTGTGAGTTCAGAGTTCAACTGTGCCAGATCATGAAATGTATAGGGAAAGTCTAGCATCACCTCATATGGGGTCTGTTTAGGTTAAGGTAACATTTGACACCAGTATGCCAGCAGCCTTATTAGCACTTGAACCAGATGCCATCAACTGACTTTCCAGATTGCAAGCATACACTTGATATGCTTGTCAAGGGACAGTGAGAGTTGTCTGACTGTATCACTGACATTAGCACACAAGGGAGTTCATGGATAAAGGTAAATTAGGACTAAAGCCTTTTGCAAAGCACACAGCCTGGTATTTCTATGCCATGAAAATCCACTTTTACTTACAGCTTAGCTGATGTAAGAACCACAAATGGCTTTGACAGCATTATCCTTTCAAAGAGTTTGCCTATGGGGCCATCATGGGCTTTGCATTTCACATAGTTCAAAGGGCTTGCAACAAGAGCCAAGAAAAATCTATAGCCAGCTGGTAATGCCTGGGAACATTTGCAATCTTTTCATTCAGTTTAACAGATTTCTCCTCCCCTGCTTATTACCCCCTCCCAGTGCTTTAAAACTAGAAACATTACTGACGTTTTTATTGCTATAAAGATATCAAAACTGAGTTACATTTCATCCTTAAAAAGGAAACAGTCTACTTAAGCCTGCTGCATCACCTCTTCTTGCAGATGCTACACAGCCCCAGCAGACTCACCAACCTCTAACTAAAGGTAATTAACATCTGGTCAGTCCCCAGACTGCTTTGTCCAACCCACACCAGCAAACACCTATTTGCACAGACTACCAACTGCAACTGTTGTACCAGGAAGCTTAGTAACATGTCTGACTTTAGAATTATTTGGGTGAGACTGTGTGGAGGACAGGGTGGTATTTCCAATCTGAGTAGTGCCAACAAGGAAAACTTGAATTCTGAAGTTCTGGCATTCCTCCTGCAAGTTCTTTTGTGACTCCATTTCCAGGCAAGCAGACAGGACTTGGAGTTGTTATATACCTACAACTCCCCTCATCTAATTCTAATGGAAATTGACAAATTCACTTTTGCTAAATCATCCAAGATGAACAAAAAATAGCTGAGGAATGAATAAGGAATGAAATTGTACTCCAGAGAGGGAAGTTTGAAAAGGACAGGAAAAGGCCCTAAGATAAGCCAACTTCTTCAAAGAAACAACCTGCTTTTTTGTGCAAACATTCAAGCTTTGCCAGCAAGTAGCAAGAAAATTTACTACTAACTGCAACAGAACACATGTATTTCCCTTCTTCTCTCTGCATTCTATGCACCAGAACCAACAGCATACAGCCATCTGTCCTGCCCAACTAAACAAGTTATGGTATAACTTAAAAACCTTAACTTTTTCAATGCAAAAGCAATGCAGAACTTGTTTTAACCTTTCAGTTCTCCACAACTGAAGAACAGAGGTATCAAACAGGAAGCAACCAAAACCACAGTAAATGGGAAAAGGAAGTAGAGGTATAAAGAGCCTCACTAAGTGGTACTCCTCTCAGCCAGGAAAATTTAAGTTACCATGAGCTCCTGGTACAGAGACTGTTACTTTGCTCTCTACCTAATAGGCTGTTCTCCACTATTAGGTTTCTTTTACTATCTTACACACCACTACTAAGTAACAGAATAGCCTGTTACGTACACTGAAGTACTAAATCCATATAAATTGCACAGAACATTATCCACGCTCACCCCCGTGCTAGAAAAAAGGGTTATGTGCTGAAAGGGTTTCTAAACAGATCCCCAAGTCAAAAAACACAGGGTTTCCAGAACACTATCAAACAGCTTTTGGCTGCTGTGATAAACCTAGCCCTTCTCTATCTCTCCCCATATAATTAAACGTGTACTGAGCTATGTTAATACACCATCCAAAAAAAATCCCCAAATGCTCCAGTAGTACTTCACCCTGGTGTATCTATCCACGCCTTCACTTACTGGCCACGAGAAAGGTTACCTCAACACTAGGTATACAAATTATATGCTGCTAATATATGAAGATATAAAAATCCATTATTTCTGAAATCAAAAGCAGTATCTAAAAAAAATGTATTTTTGGCAGCAAGGTACTCAAACACTCAGAAGTGAAAACATCTCCCTGTTTCATTCTGATAAAAGCGAGAAGCAGCGGGACCTGATTTTAGTAAGAACTGGTATGCAATTTTGCCAGTTAAAAGGCAAGAAAAGTCACCTCAAATTCAAACTATACATTTCCCTCAACATATTTCCTAAAAATTCAATGCCCGTCTTTAGGTGTTGTTTCTCCATGTTTCAGATGTCACATCACATACCATGCAGACTTCTTCCTGTGTGTCAGGAACATGATCTCCAGCTGGTATACTTTTGTGCAGAACTCAGGAGTTCCACTGCTCTATCACAATCCTCCATATACTCCCTAAAAGGTGAGTCTCAACAAACTTTTGTTTACTTTTCAATGCTAATTCTTTCTGCAGGCTCTGGGCTCTTTTGTCCAGAGTTGCGCTGCAACAGTACCAAGAACAACCTAAGAGGCCTCCTGTTAAAATGCTGGTGACTTAATACTCTGATAGACAAATGTCACTCATCCAGACAGTGGAGGAGTCCCATGAACCAGTTAAATTCCCATTTATGTTTATGGAATTCAAAATTTAAATTAAACTACTCTGTTATATGAACAGTTGTTTATTCAGCCATTTTTTGCACTTTACAGCTGGAATTCTGGAAATTCAAACACGACATCTTTGCCTGTGAGCTTCTTGTAGACACCAGAAAATGTTTCCACCTGTGAAGACAAACAATTTTGTTCATATATGCAGTGTATGAAAGTACAAATCTACGTTAACATACTTCAAGTGCTACACTATTTCTCACTGTGTCTTCACTCTGAAGTAAACTCTGAGGCTTATTTATTAGTTTCTTTCAGACTAAGCAGGCCTTAACATGTCCCCACAGAAAAATCCTAAGCAAAACCCCAAACCTCTAACAAATACATAAAACCCCCAACAACAGAAATGCTGTCTGTTCCCATGAGGGAACCAATATCGGTACTTCGCAATCCAAGGGTTTTGACGAGTTGAACTAGAGCTTCAGTTCAAAACTCTCTTGCCACATCTTCAGCATCTTACTCCAAATACAAACAGAAGTATCTCCATTACCACAAGCCTAAAGGTAGTCTTTTGCTGTATCACATAAGCAGCCTCTTAGCTAAGTCAGAAAGCCATCCCATCTTGCACAGGAAAGTTTTTTCACTTACCTTGTGTTCAACATTGTTCTGTTGTGCTTTGTCCAAATGGACTTTTATGAGCCTGCTGCCGTCCAGTTTTACACGGATTCTCTTGCCCACAATTTCACTTGGGAAGACCAGGTCTTCAAGAATAGCATCGTGCACTGCAGTAAGTGTACGGCTGAAATGCCATATTTGTATCATTAAAACATGTCCTCTTGCCAGATTTTGCAGCTTTCCAAGGCTTAAACCTTCCACAGCATGCTTTAGCTGAAATTCAGTGGTGTTTCGTTTTGCTTTAATGCTGCGGTGTGACAATACCACACTTTTTCACAGGTCATGCAAAAATTAAAAGCTGAATTCTACACCAAGTGCAGAAAGGTAATGACTGCATGAAGGGAAAAAGTAGCCAGGTTTCTGACCTTTTTTGTATTACCATGTTGCTTTGCAGGAAAAGTCCCAAAATGTTATTTCTACATATTTGAAGAAGATTTTATTTAAATGAGAACCAAGTTGTTCCACCTGCATTTTTGGCAGAGTCACTTGGAAGAGTTTAAGTGTGTAAGCATCTTCAACTATGTAACAGGAGACCAGTTTTAAAAACACTGGTTTCTTCATCTGCCTATGCCCAAGCAGCTTAAAACACCAATGTATTACAGGAAAAGTCTAGCTGGTTAAGTTTAGTCCACACTTAGAAGATGGTTTGAAGTCTACAACTGTGTTCTTGAACTGTCCCCACTTGAGTGAAAAGAAAAATTAATCCTGGTTATTTTGTGTATGAGTCTAGATGAGTAGTAAGATCTCCAGCTTCTCTATCTACAGTTTCAAGGCAGTATCACTAGTAACCAAGACCTGTGTCTACAGCAGCACTTCAAACTTGCAAAGACCAGGACAGCTAAGGGAAACAAACATCAATTTCACTTCTATGCTTCACCATATACATCTCAAGTTTTACAACACTACTAGCCTGATCTAGTCTCAGGCTGAGAAAGTGACAATCCTGGGACTCTCCTTCCCTCATGCTGGAAGGCAGCATGCTAATCATATACACAGCTGCCAACTTCTCTAAGCACTGCACAATACCAGTTTTGATATAAAAGAGGCCTCCAAAGACAGGACTGCAGGTAGATTAGCACTATGAAACAGCACTTCAAAAAACTATAGCTGAAGATTTCAAAATATAATAGCAATACAACACAATACTGAGGCTAAGAGAAGTTGCAGGAACACGCCACATGTCATGTAGAGGACCAACTTTAAAGATATTAACAACACAATGATATAGTAAGATTAAGAACAGTACAGAAGAGGCACTGACATCCACTTGGACATAGTAGTATTGCACATCTATCAATAAGAGACAAGATGAGAAGCAGGGTGGCCATTTAACACAAGCGACTGCACTACTCGTTAAATTCATACTCAGAGGGACTACTTATACCTACGCCTGTCATCTGCCACTCCTACCCTCATTGCCTCCCCTGCCTTTCGTACAATCTAACACATCATGTGGATATGGCTCTTCCTATAGCTTAAAAATAATTCTTGTCAGCACACTATGGTAACAGACACGGCAGGTTTGGGTTTCTTAAACGAGTACTGCTGGCTATAACTTGGCTATAGCTGTAGCTGGAATACACAGAGAGTTCTAAGTAATGCAACACAGTGCCCAAAGATGAGATTTTTACTGCACGTGTTAGCAGTCAAACAGCAGATACTATTTCAAGCAGTAAGAGAAAGGACAACACCACCCAGCCACTTCATCAACTTCTCAAAAAACTCAACTAAACATTACCTGACTACACTAGCAAGTGACAAAAGGCAGCTGTCTTATTGAAACAGTATTATCTACTTACCTCCTGGGACGCTTTTGCTTGTTTTTTGTGCGGCTTTTTCTCGTTGGCTTGGGCAAAATCCTTCTCTGATAAGGAAGGAAAAGAAACAAAAAAGGCATTTCTCAGTATCTCGTGTTTCCAATCAATTAAAAAAACACACACATGCAACATGCACTTCTCACACCCGAACAGATACCTTAAACACTGAAAAGGAAAACTTAAGTATGCCCAAAGCTACAACAGCATTAGAGCCTGATACTACTTGCAGAAGCTTAATTACTGGTATTCTACTCATCATATATTCAGTGCACTGAAATAAAAGGTTTGTATTTCAGCCCTCCAACACCATGAATACAACCATGGTAGTTTACTGTGTCACATTCGCAACCTGAACACGCTTCTTTGGGAACAGAAATCTCATAGAATTTTACAGTTCCTATTAGATTGAGCCTCTGGTGTGAAGCAGAACAGTAAGCCATCTCAGCCCCACAGATACCTAGGTGTCAATAAAGATCAAAACATCAGTTTAAATAGTGAGATGTATTACACAATCCAGATCAAACTCTGTCTTAAGTGTAATCTGTCACAAAAGCAGCATCTAAAGGTGCTTTTAAAAGCATACCAGCTTAGATAACTAAAACCTATTTTCTACTGAGTTTCGAAGCAGTTATGGCCACCTGCAGTTATTTTCCACCAACACATCACATCACAGCTTCTCCATGACTGTGTATTAATGACAGGGTTACTTGTAATCCAAACTAGGTCTCACCATATTCAAAAGCAACATTTCACCTACAGCAGAAAAACTACACGCATTCACATCTAAAATACATATTACTTAACTAACAGGAAGTTCTCAAGCACTTAGTTTTAGTGAGCCAGAGGCTCTTAATTGAAAGAAATCCTCTTGGCCACATAAGTATTCAGGATAAGGTACTCTGGCTCTTATAACTTAACCAAGAATTTTTGCTAAAAAAGAGCCTCAGTCTAACAACTAACTGTTCATGTCACAGAGGACTCTCCAGTCTGCCCATCCCAAAGTACTGCTCACCTTCTCATGACTTAGCTCCTTCAATAAACTCAAAACTTGTCAGGTTTTAATTCCTCTGTTAACCTGAATTTTAAGTACTTATATTGTGAAAGTGTAGTATAGATCCTACTAATGTTTGTTCCCTTTTACATTTTAAGCTTTGCTTCTCAAGCTTCTGAAGGAGTAAGAGAGGCCAGAACAAGAAAGTTACATCCTTCTTCAAAAAGTTTTGCATCTCACCAAGTTTACAAAACCTTGGCTGCTAGCTGAAGCATTGTTAGCTTACATGCACTGAATGATATTCATTACATTTCCTGCTGGTATAAAAAGATGCATGGTATCATTACTACCTTGAATAGATAAGACAGAAATGGTAGCACAGCACTGTAACAGGTTATCCAGGGAGGATGTAGAACCTCCATCCTTGGATGTTTTCAAGACACAGCTAGACAAAACAATGGCCAACCTGATCTAATGCTGGCCCAGGGATCCCTTCAAATAAACATTTTTATGATTCTAAGTGTTTTACCTGAGCGATAAACACCACATGCTTCCCACTGAATTTCTTCTCCAGCTCACGAACTAGCCGCACCTGAATCTTCTGGAAGGATTTCAGCTGAGGAACTGGTACGAAGATAATGATGGCTTTTCTGCCACCACCTACTTCAATTTCCTGAAGCAGAAGCAGAAAGTAAACGTTACCTAGGGGTTGAGAAGCAATGTTTGGTTTGATCATGAATTCTCTGAACACAGTCTCACTCTTAACACTGGGGCAGGAGGAGGGGAAAGAAGAGGGAAGCATCAGACAGCAGTACCTGTTTTAATCTATATAAGAGGATTTCTCTTACAAGCAAATAAAAGCGGGCAAAGCACTTGTTTTGCTATAAATGAGTGAGTGGACAATAAAGCCCACCTCTCCTTTCAGAGTCGCATCCTCCAAACAGCAATGCTCAATCTTTCTGCAAGATGGGACTTGGATGCTAGAATCCTAACTACACTGAACGCTTATTGTAGTATCTGCAGTGGTCACTTACATGCCAATAGAAAATTTAAATAAATAAATAAATGAATAACATTTGCCTCTAATGCAGACTCAGACAAAAGTTTACAGTAATAAATCTCTTATTTTTAAGCTATTACTTCATGTAAATCATCTTCTGTCCACCACTTGCCAAGGCCTGCACCATTACTCAAAGTTGCAGACTCACAGAATACCAAGTTGAAAGTCTTGTCAAGGATCATCTGGTCCAACTTTTCTAGGCAAAGCATGGCTAGAAGCATATCCCAGCACCCTGTCTTAGCAACGTCCAACAAAAAATTCCTTCCCCTCCAGATGTATTTACACCACACCAACATAGATTACTTTTCTCCTAGTTTGCTTCTTCAGCAGCTGATTAAAACTGGAAGAGTTTGGACAGGCTCACCAGGTGCTTCGCCCATGAACCTAACTGCAGAAACGTTCTCATTCTCCAACAGAACGGAAAGCTGAATTGTTCTTCACCAGCTATGATCCCATACGAGCTAAATTCAGATGCCCACAGAAGATTTCTCATAAACAAAACTAAGCGGCTATACAAACAAGGCCATTTTTAAACTGAGGACAGTACACAATGATG
>JAOEHX010008351.1:7164-110925 GCA_025448015.1 Bolborhynchus lineola
TGTAGATGGCACTCTCTGGCTCATGAGCCCCAACCGCTGTGGGCAGGCAGGTGTTGAAATGACAGCTCCTTGGTGCATTTCCAAATCACACTCCCTTGTATCTTCAGGTGCTTTTATTAGTTGAAGGAAATGCACAAATAGGACTGCTCAGAAAAGGGTGTTTTTCACTAACAATATCTGCTTCAAATCGAGTCACTGAAGGATATTTTTCTCTCATAATTATTTCCTGACTCTTAGTCCACTTTTCCATCTCCTAATTATGCGGAGCTGTTTAGCTTGCTGTTTTCCAAGAATGCCTCATCAGTGCAGTGTAGAAATATTTATTACTTGCTCTCTTTATATCTATTGACTTTATTTTCTTTTCAAGAGAGAAAAGAAAATGGATCAGCTGTGAGCTCTCTTGACTGTTAACACAGCCAGCAGCTATTCATGGAATAAGCAGATGCTGCCTGATTTTAAACCAGTTTATATTAAAGCTCAATAAATTTACATGTCACGCATCAAAGTTTGAAGCAATATACAGCTACAGTCTCTTCCACTGATTCCTCTGAGTGTTAACTCACACTAGGTCTCAGCAGGAAGTGCTGTGAGGTAGTGATTTGTTATTAAATATATATTAAAACTGTAGAAACAAAAATGCCATCCAACACTTTTGGGAAGCCTGACTAAATCAATATGCCTGAATTCAGGATCCTAAATGTGACAGAAAACAGCTAATGCATCCAAAAATCCCCGTTTCAAAGCACTTGACCTGCAAAACCATGAGGCAATTGGACAAGTTGGTCCTGATAATCTATTCAGGCTGAGAAGGGCTTACTCCTTGGGAAATACCACTGATTTCAGCTGGCCTGGTTGCAAAGCAAGAAACTAATTGCTATAAAGCACTTTCAAAGACTTCTCTGTGAAGAGCCAGGCATCATCTATTCTGTTTGAGTCCTTCATATGAATTCTTTTCCCTTGTCCTCTGGCAAACTTGGCACATTTTAAAGAGGTATTTAAATACTTATATTCTAAATCTACATATTTTGTGAAAAGCTTTCCTTTTTCATGTAAATTATTAAGACTGAAATAATCTTCCATCTAATGTATTTTACGGTGTGTTTTTTTCATGTTTATTCTTACCACTTCATTCACCCTCATTCAGCAATGAAATCGGGCTGACTGATATCATTCTGGGTTCAAATCCTGCTTTGCATGGACAAAACCATGGTCTTGTACTATCTACATTTCCAACAAAGACTGGAAATGGATACAGAGGAGCTTCCCAGAAGAGAAAAGCTGCAGTAGGTAAAATATCTGTGATGATCAACTAGACACCATCAAAACACTAACAGCTACTGAGAAGTGCTCAATGGAAAAGGCAGAGCAGAACAGACAGGAGCCTCCTACCACCAGGATGTCATTAAAACGTAGGGAAGCAGAAAATGGGACTCTGAAAGAGAGCCTGGTGGAACTTCCAGAACTACCCTAAAGGTTTGATGGCAGCAACTGCAGTATCCAGTACACCGCAGGCTGTACTAGGAAAACACACAAAACTGAGCATTTACTGAAAGGCGTACAGAATGCATTCAAACAAACTTTCCTAACTAATCCAGCAGTTTCTCAAGAAGCAAGAGACCTCATATAGAGTTGGTGTCAGTGTAATCTTCTGAGATGTGATGAAATGCCTTGATACAATGTGTAGTTAATTAACAAGTTCATCTGCTCTGGCATTGGAGATTTCATTGCAACACTTGCACAAGGAAGTGACAGAGCCCAGCAGAAAGGCAAAAAAATGACTACTAAGAAATTTTATAATTGCCTTTTAAGGAGAAGGAATTAAAGAAATGGGAGAGAAATAAATCAAAAATCCACAACCTGACAGACTGCAGTAAAAAGCATCAAATTTAAGGCAATTTTGCCATATTATTTTTGGGAAGATATAGCAAAAGCGAAGGGGCGGCAAGCACCACAAACGAACCAAATAAAAAGGACTCATTGGTGTCGTCCTCTAGCACAAACACATACAAATGGTACTATCCTACTCAGCCCGTTAAACAGAAGAAACTTCTGATAACTGGCAGCTCCTTAACTGAGCACAAGAAAGGAGCAAGGTAGACTGCAGTAGAATCCAAACCCTGTTAAAGAGTCAGTATTAACTGCCCCGTGAGACTTTTCTATGCTCTGATGAATTTTCCATCCCACCTGATACAATGAAGACAGCCTTTCTAAAAGAAAAACTCCACCTGACACAGAATTTCTGCACCTGATGCAGGAATGAAGAGACAAGAGGCTCAGGCCTAAATTATGCCAGAAGATTAGACAAAATGCTTGCAATGGCCCCTTGTAGCTATGATATCTCTTCACACAAATTATCTATTGACTTTAGGAATGAAGTAGTTTTACTGGCATCAGCCCCACACGGCCAGGACACACCTGGAGGAATAACTTAGCTTGAGAGCTTGGACAGGAACAGTTAACTGCCTTTTCTCACAGAAAAACAAATGTGGACCAGTAAGGCACCGACTGCTACTAAAGCCCTGGTCACAAAGAGAATCACGGGGAAATCATGACTCCCTCCTGCCACTTTCTTTTCCAAGAGGAAAGGATGCTATAATCAACTGCTAGCTCTCCCTATCTGCAATGACAGTACCTCACATCACCAACTCAGCTGTGCTGACAGACTAGGAAGTGCCCCTCCAGACTGCAACTGCTCTCCAAAATCCCTCCTTCCAGCTGTAACTGAAGGAAGCAGCACTTGTAGTCCCCCACCTTCCACGTCTGTGGTATTTCAGTAATGTAAAGCACTCAGACATAAGATCAGATCTTCTACCACTGAAGCACTGCAGGTGCCTAAGAAATTCAGCTCTGTTAGCTTAATCCAATGAAAGTCACTTAATTCTAGTAGTCAACCCACTGGTTGAATAGTCACTGTTGTCCACGATAAAAAGATGCCATACTGATGTGAAACACATCTGAATCCCATTAACAACCACCTCCCTTGTAATCTTGTGCTTTGAAAATGGCTATCTTTCATATTTAGAAACCAGAACAATTTATTCATGAAGATAGCTTCTTTCCTGGCTTCTCTCTGGAATAATCTTTTTACACACAGATACATACAGATGTTGGGCCATGAAACACTACCAGACCTAATGACACACTAAGACTGCTGCAGTGGCATACCAGATACTACTCAGGGTATTCAAAACTGGCTTTTGGTGTGCCAGAGTCTGCTTCAGCCAAGTAGAAATGTCTCCCTGGACATATGAATTAGATACCTCTGGAAAGAAATTGCTTCATATTTAATTTCAGGGTTGGCATGTGCTTTCATGATTATAGCATATGGAATAAAACTGCAGGGACAGGATCAGCAAGAAATAAACAGTATAGATGGTTTTCAGCAGGAATTAGCCAAGGATTTAAAGCAAAAAGCATCATGGACGACACAGAGTGCCTTCTGTATTAGTACTATCTCTGTGCACACAGGACAATACTCATTACAAATACCTGAATGAATCATCTAATGGTGGAACATAGGACACTCAAGCACTAGCTGGGGTCCTGTGTTCATAGAAACGCTGCTGAGGATTCAGCTTATCTCTCAGAAGCACAGAGCTTCCAAAATTCCATATTTCTATATTATCTCTAGACAACGGAAAAGAAAAGCTGGAAATAGGTGAAGAGCTGAAATTGCAGTTGAAGAGTTTCAGATGCAGTGAAAGAATTCAATTTAGCTTAGGATGTTAATTTTTACTTAAAAGCTCAATCTATCACAGGCTGGACTTCATAACAGAGGCCACTGTTACAGGCTAGAGCGTGCACAGGCTTTTGCTCCTGATAGCACAAGTCCCAGAGATGTGCTAGCAGAGGCCAGTGTGGGTGAGATGGAAATGCTGAAGCTGTGTCTGAGCCTTGCGGCTTCATCAATCTCAGTAATCCCTGGAAGAAGTAAAATGTCACACTTCTGGGGAGCTGGAAAACTCCCCAGAAGCCTTTCCCCTTTCTAGCCTTCTTTAATGGGCTGCAAAGTTCTGTGCTATTGGTTATGAATTAATAGCAGGTCTGTGCTGTCTGTGCTATTAATTCATATCCAAATAGCTTTTCTTCTCCATATGGGAGGGAGAAAGAAGGGTTTTACACAAACCTCATCCAGTGGTGCCTCTCACAGGCAACAGGCTGCAAGGATTCAGGACTGAGGTCACCTTCAGAGCTTGCCTTAAAAAGTAAAAGCTCTTGCTCTTCCTTAATTCCCAACTTGAAAGCCTAAGTGTGAGGAGGCCCACAATCTCCCTGCTTTCTTCCTGGGGACTCCTGTCCCCCATAGAACTGTACTGCTGGAATGCTGAACTAAAGCTGTCAGTACAACACACCAGAAAAGGAGTACAGTACCTTGTCATCACATAACCGACTCTCACTAAACTTCAGTCAGAACAGCTAAGATGGGAAACACAGTATCTTTCATCTGATCTCTGAAAATGACACAAAGATTATGTAGCTCTTGTCTATGTGTTTTCCTTCACCAAATTGCCTGTCAATGTCCCCATAAAATTTAATTTGCCAGACACAGTGAACACAAACTACTTAAGCTGTATCAATTCATTTGGCATCTATGGCTGCAGCAGCACCATGATGAGTTTGTGTAATATTAATATTCACTACACCAAACAAGCATAAATCACTAACTTTCCAAAGGAAACACACAGAATCAGACAACTGCAGATAGAGAGTTCTGACAGCATTTCAATTCTGTGTGATTCTTGTAGCTGACATCCATCTGTACTGAACTATACACAGCAGATGCACTATTACCTTAAAGGAGCTACTATGTGTTTTGTTTTAAATCAACACGAATCTTCACTGAAGGAATAGTTAATGTACCAAGAACCTGACTGCTTCAGAAAATCAAGACAAGTACGTAGCCTTCTCCACAGAGAGGAAACATGTACTATGTTCAGAATAAACCTCTCTGCAAAGGAAACCAGGAGTGCTAAGATGCTATGGGGCTTTCAACTCGACTCCAAGCTCTTCCAGCAACAAAGTGCTGTGGCAGTTCTGCAATCTAGATGTAATCACCTCTATAGTAGTACTAGCAGCACATGTAGGAGATGTAGCTATTAGCAAAGCTGAGATGAGCTAATCTGAGATGCTGGAGAAGCATCAGCATTCTACTACAAAATAACCCTGTAACAGACAGGAGTCAGTCTCCAGTGATACCAGCAAGTGCTATTAAAAATCATCTGTTTTCTCAATGGCAATTCCTTTGTCTATCTCTTCTTTTGGCCTTAAAAATTCCCCCTCTACAAAGAGGCTCCTACAATGAAGAAAGCCACTATAAAGATGTGAGAAAATACCATGCTGGGTGCAAGCTTGCTTTCCTCCCATCTGCCCTTTTGAGATTACCTGGGTCAGACAACTTGGCTCAGAATGTGAAAACTTTTGGCAAAGGGTAATTCCAGATTTGTTTAAGTGTTAGATTGCTGTATGATGCCAGAGAAAAACTTCCCAGCAGTTGGAGTTACTGAAAGAAGGATTCAGTCTTGCTGCTGTCATTAAATTGAATTGCAAAGCAAAGCTCCCACTGACTTTAGTGGTCCAAGATCACAGTCTCAAACCAAGATAGGAAATTGTGAGCTGCAGTGAGGAGACTTCGCATCAAGAATGTGATAGAGCCTCTCTGTGTGGCAAAAATAAAGGCACAGGGTCTCTTTCTGCAGCTTTGCTGACTTCAAGGGGATCACACGTGCAAGCAGCTGAACAGTATGGCTCAAAGTTGGGCAAGGGCTATGAGAAAGGTAGAGCTTTCAATATAATAATAATAGTAATAATGTGTTTGCTTTCCATAACTCTTTTGGAATATTTACTCTAGGATTTTGGTTGGAATTAATCCCCTCAGCTCTACTAGATGACTCTGCTTGGCTGGCACTAAAGACCAGGGGCAAAAGGAACTGCTGAAAAAGCAAGTACATTCTCCCACTGATTCTTTCTCCTCCAAATGTGCCCCAGTGTGTCTAGCAAACATGGGTGTGAGATGAATATAGCAAACCTTATGGGTCTGACTGAGCTCTCAGCCCTATGCTGGTGTAAGTGGTAATATTCCACTAGTAAAGCTTCACTACAGTGATTTACATCAGTGTGACAGCAAGCACCTTTCAAAGGTAACTACTGTCATTTCCTTTCTTGCTCAGAAGTTCACAGCAAAGGAAACAGAACCTTCCCAGAGACAGCTAGGAGTAAATCTGACTTATTTCAGACCAACATCAACACTGGAAATTAACTATTGTGTCATAAAGAGGAAGTTTCTTGCTTATTGCTAAACCGTGCATCATCCCCTCCTTCATTCCCTTTCAGTGCAAGAGAAATGCTATGTGAATGCAGCCTAGCCAGTGGGACTGTAACCCAGCCTCTTCTAAAGACCTTTCCAGCTTCCTTACATTTTGAAATAGTAGCAATTCCCTTATGAACTGTCTGGATACTATTTAAGAACACCTTTTGTCTTTCTTATACCAGAAAAGCAAGGATTTATTCAGGAGAGGCAGAAAAACTTTGTGCAGCATGTGGTCAGATCCTGAACACTGACTCAGTTTACACACTCTTAGCTGCTTTGTTTACCTCTTCCCCGCCTCACATTGTGTCAACAGTTCAGCCAGGTTATGAATTTGGAACTACCTCAGCTAAGGAAAAATCTCAGCAAAGATTTCTAATCATGGGGAATAAACACCAACATTTCAATGAGACACCACTTTGTATTTAAAATGGGACTTTCCAGTAAAAGGAGCATGGAGAGAAATCAAAGAAACAAAAGACTCTAATTACTAAATACAACTGATGCTTGTGAGAATGTCCTCACACTTGTATTTCATTTCACCAGCTCTTAGCTTTGTGAGAAAGGGTGGCACCTAGACTGTTAAAAGGATGGAACCAAGTTCAGGAGCAGGCAGAGGTCAGAGCTATGGGCAGATTGCTCAGGGGTGACAACAACCTCTGCAACCCTGAACTCATGTCACCATCAGAGCTTAAATACCAAGTGTTTGACTATTCTGGAGCTGCCACTAGTCAGTGGAGAAAGACATCTCCAGAAAGTAACTTATCCGACTGCAAATGTCCAAGGCAGATAGTTATAAACACCTACGCTTTTCAGATGACATGAAGTCTTGGTGAATAGCTTAGATTATACCACTATCTTTTTGATGGTTAGAATTCTGTGAGCTGAATTCTTCCTGAACACTCTCTGTGCCTCAGCTTCCCTGTAAAATGACCAGCATTTCTGCCCTCAACAGGGATGTTACAAAGTTCAACATGTTAAAATCTGTGACATGCTCAGGAAAAACACATGCTTGTGAAGGAGGGTTGCTAAAGCATCTTATACAGACAGGAAAAGGGGTTGGGTCTGAAATCTGGCTCCAGATACAAAAGCAGCATTATCTCTATATTCCAGCTGCTCTCAGTTACATCAGTGCCAACCCTGTCAAGACAACAGGATTGCAGGCACAGGAGAACCAGGGCTATGGACTTCCTGGCCAGGATGGTCCGCAACTAAGAAACAACACTGCTTGACTTCACAAGCCTCAGCTGTGCTTTCAGGACAGGCAGTTCAACTCCAGCCTTTGTTCACTCAAGGCTGAACTATTCATTTAGAATTCACTGAGCTACAATGAACAGGGAGCCCAGTGACAACATTTTTATAGTGACTCTCTTTACAATGGGAGCTTGTAATTCCCAAGGCAACTCTGGCCTGTGTTTGATTAGTGTACTTAAATCTCCACCTGTGCTTTTAAGATAACCAGTATTTTCTGACAGAGACATTTTCTCTTACCCTGTTGGAATCAATTCTTGTCCTGGAGGTGTAGATGGGAGGAGGGATGTTGAAGGCTTGAGGGACGAGATACTCTTCAGCATCCATCATATCTTCCAGGTCTTCCTCATCGAGAAGGTTTTGGAAGAACTTGCTGTCATTTGGGCTTGGGAGCTTCATACGGTCATCTCCCTAAATAGGTTGTAGTGAGGGAGGAAAATAGTCAAAAGATGAATTAATTTCCTAAACAACAAATTTCAGCCATCTCATGCCCTGGCAGCCAGGCTGCAGGGACCACACATGGTGCTTTGTTTGTTCAAAAGCTCCACAGCCACATCATTTGTTTTGATATTTTTCTTACAGGGAATATGATGACAGAAAGGGAATAAGTGCATAAATCAAACCAAGCCCTTTTTTTTGGCATTCTTGTGATCGAGCTTTTATTCTTTCTTCTCACTTTTCCCCATAGAAGCTCAGTTTCTGACCCAAATTCTGTCAAGGCCTGATGTGTTTTGTGAAATATCTCAGCTATCTGGGCTTAGATGGAGAGAGGGGAAATAACATGGAAACTGCGGTGCCTGGGCATTTGCTTTGTGTTTTTAGGGACTTAGAAGCAAAATTTCCCTCTCATCCATATGGAAAGTTCTGCAGAATGTAACAGCTGAAAGCAATAAAAATTAAACCAGGGAACAACAGCAACAACAATATGTGTTTTTATTGAAATAGCACCTACAAGCTGGAGAGGCAAATCAGGGCTGCAAAAGATCACAAAAAGCAGCTCATGTCCCAAGCACATTACAGTGCATAGAAATGATGCTAAAGTTAACTGCATGGCTAAAGAATGGTCTCCCACTCTGCAAGAATTGTTATGCCACATGTGGAACCCAGCAGTGAATGCTGCTTGTGCTAGGGAGTGCACACAGACCAGTTCAAAAGCTCAACATCAAGCCTGTTGCTCTTGATTGCATCTGGGGAGAATGGAGAATCATGAGTCAGAGATATCAGTAAAATGGAGTTACCCTGGTTTCTCCTCAGGGAACACATGGCCTATATCGTCTGCAGGGACCACTGGAGAACTGTCATGGGACGAAACACCCGCCAGAGTATACAACAGAGGAAGGAAGGGCAGGGGAGAGAAAGGAATGGAAGAGGTATTTGGAATAGCAAAACATGTCCTAACTAAGTAGTTTAATCAGATTGATTTTCCCAGAATCACTTGCATGAGCTGAATTTACAATTTAATACAGTGGGGAATACTGCAAGAGAAATTCCACCCTGAGCACCGCAATCCTCTTGACTACTATTTTACTTCATCCCAAGTTGAAGGTGAACAGTGTACATTCACACTGGGCAATAATACATCATGAGTAGGTTAGCATGATGGGAAACGAAACCAGTGCAATGAAACATCACACATTGAGACTAGCACTAAACCCTTAGCAATCAGGAGACATGAAATTACAGTGACTGTACTTCTGGAGGCTCTTACGCTAGGAATTCTTATGTCAGTGTGGAGCTAAGGACCAGCTGGATGTACCTCTGCTCTGTAGTCCAGGGTACTGAGCAGATATAACATAATATATAGCATGAAAGTATCATAACCTGGATCAAACTATTCCCATGCTTTGGTGTCTGGTGTTTCATCATCACCTTGGGATCATCAAAGGACTTTACCAAAAAGATATATTAATTTTCTGTGGCTTGAATCTGAGTTGTAATCAACACATACACAACTCAAGGCTTTTGCAGAATGTAGGAGTGAAAGGACAAAAAATTCCACATGTGGCTGTACTCAGGGCATACACAGCTCCAGTCAGGTGCAGTGAGCAGACATGGCTATACTGGTATTGCCAATTGTGAAGCACTACAGAGTCTATACAGCCTAAAGAGGACCAGAGGGAAGCTCCTCTCTAGCATGAGAGGTACCAGCGTGACACAATTCCCTGTCTTCTGAAAAACCTTTACATTTAGTTTATGAAAAGAAACTTTCTGATGATCTCAGCAGTGCAGGAAAGAATTTTTTCAGGATAATCCCCTGAGAGTCAGCCTAAGCAATTATAGAACCAAGCAAGTCCTTGGTCTAAAGTAAGTCCATCTTGAACTTAAAGAGATTCAAAAGCAACTCCCTGAACAGTCAGGTCTGGCAGATAGAAGTCTTGTTTCTTTCTCCTCCTATTGCAGAGTTGCTTACCTGAATGACTAGGTATCGCTGAGGGTCTCGAGCCATTCTAGAGAATTCAGCAGCCAGCTCCTTGAATTTTGGCCGACTGTCAGCATCAATCATCCAGCCTGGGGACAGATGAGATGATAAAGAAAGCAGTTAATTGCCAAGGGAAGAAATCACTCTGTTTTTAAAAACACCCAGGTTTGAAGCCCTTGATAGCTCTGGCCTAAAGAGCATTTGCAATAAAACATAGAATCATAGAATAATTAGGGTTGGAAAAGACCTTAAGATCATACAGTTCCAACCCCCATGCCACGGGCAGGGACACCTCCCACTAAGCCATGGCCAGAAGAATGGAAAGCTAGAAGTCTATGGTGCATCTAAAACAGAAAACATCTGGTCTTGGCCAGAGAAGATTAGACTGTTCAACACTGCATGGATTTCTCCTTTGCTCTGAGCTCCTGTTCCTCATCCCCAAAACAGAGACACTAACAATGCCTTCTGTGTTCATCTTACCCATTTGTTTGTCAGCTCTGACTGTGTCTTCCTATGGAAGTGTCCAACCTCTAATATAATGAATATCATTTCATCTGAGTCTAGTAGGTTTATTACAAAGTTACTACCGAATACTGAATTTTATTGGCCTACTGTTCCACAATGACTTAGATTAAAAATTGCTGTTCAACAGCTCTACAGGATGACTGACCTCGCCTCCACCTTTCAGGTAATTCTGCAACTCGTGTCTGCATCACTAACACAGACTTCACACAAGGCATTAGATGCTATTTTAATTGAGTAAGGGTGATTCTTTTGTCCTTCACTCCAAGTGCAATGTAATGCTATTCATTAGGAATGACAATTTTCAAACTCTGCTAATGCTTTCTGCCAAACAAGGAAGTAATATAGGTAGTTACCACCAGTAACTAATTTATCTCAGTGTCAGCTTTTTCTAATGGAAGATCCTATCAGCAGCTTCCCAAGAACATGCTCCCATTTGCCAGAAAGGCTAAATGAAACAGGGCTTACCCCCTTTATGCTGTTTAACTGAAGAAGGAAACAAAGGAAAAACAACCCTAGTATAGCTTGTGAAGAATTTCACACAAATGTTAGAGGACTAAGTATGTACACCCACCTGTAACTTTCCATCTTCCACAATACCCCATCTACCAGGGCTTCCTTTTGTCCAGAGATCCACTTCATACTCATTAGAAATCCTATCACATGGAACATTTCTGCACTCAACCAACATGAACCCCTTGCACTAGTCAGACAATTACCATACCTGCATGCACCGTACAACTATTTTCAGAAGATATATTATTTACCTCTTCTATTTTTTTCCTGTCAGTGTTTTTGCATACAAAGCAAAACGGAAAGGACTATATAAGATGGATGAGATGTCTCTATGTTAATCTCTCTTAAATTAAGCCAGAAACACCAGAGAGATGTTCTGAATTCTTTTTAAATTAGAAGCACAGCTTTGGAGGATACTGTCACTAGTGTGGGGATCCTGGAAATAAAAGTACAGACTCTTTTCCTTTTTTGCTAAAGTAAAAATATTCATAAATGGACTAAGAATGATAAAAAATATCCTCTCTGTAGCATTTCTTGTATTAATTTGATTTCACTTTTTACTTTTATTATTGCAATGATCATTCTTGTTACTAACAATAAAACATCCACATTTTCTTTCCTCAATATTTGGAAGCAGCATTTATCTTCATAAATTTCACTGGCTGGGTATCCATGTACCATAATTATGTTTAATATTATCTTTTTTAACATCATAATCAATTGTCATGGAAATGACAACGGTTTACAATAACAATCATACCATTTTGACTTCACAGCAAGAATACGAGATACCATCTGACAGTAATAAGAAGCTAGCTCAACCCTTCATGGCCAAATTAATATCTTTTGCGATTGTGAAAAACGTGTATACAGTATTTGAATGGAATTTACAGTCTCGGGAACTTACATATGTTGGAAAGCTTTTGTTTTGAAGCAGTCTGCCCTATTACCCAGTACTGTTGAAGACCACAGATGAAAATGTTCCAAACCAGTGTCCTTCTTGCACAGAGCACAGGAATGTTAAAAGCAACAAGTACTTACATTTCACCATCACCATATAAACGTCAATGGTGCAGATTGGAGGTTGGGGCAAACGCTCTCCCTTCTCCAGGAGGTCAGGGATCTCTCGAGTTGGGATTCCATCATATGGCTTCCCACCAAAGGTCATAAGCTCCCAGATAGTGACTCCTAGACAGAAAAAAAAGTGAGTGTTAATGTCTGAGGTCATACTACTCAGATTCCTTTGCAACTTCTTACAGCACAGTATTCTGGCCCAGTTCTGGACTGCAATCTCTTCTTCATTCAGAGTGCCTGTAAAAACACTGAAGTTTGGTCTCCCATTTAAAAAGCTCCAGAAAATGGTAAGCCAGCACTTCATGTTTATCTTCAAAAGCAAATTCACTCATTTTTATTGGTGTAACAAGCAGCATGATAGATCTGAGGCACAAGAGGAAGGTCCAAGACAAATAAATGGTGGTAAAGTAAATGGATGCAATAACAACAGAATGCATTGTGCTCTTTTATCACATCAAAAGGGAAAATGAAGGGCTCATGTACTCTTATTTTTAGGGGAAAAAGTGCAGATATTCTCTAACTTAGAGCATCAATATCCCACAATGGTACAGCACTGAGTAACGTTATGTCATTGTCTTTGCCTTGTAAGTCATCCAGAGCCACTTGTATTACTTTTTTCCTTAAATCACCTGGCGGATTTGAGTTATGATAGTGCTGTGCTACAAAGACAGGTTTCTCTTTTTGAATAGCCATAGGATTTGTTTTGCCATCAGAGCTGGAAATAAAGATAATATATCATAAGTAACAGAATTTGTCCCCAAACAAAATCTTCACTATTGAAAATACTGCTCCCATACCAGTTTCTTTAACTTCCATTTTTATTGCAAAGGTCGTTTTAAACACACCTCCAGATCAGTAACCGCATTTTGCCAGCTGTCATGCTAATGTGAAAGGTGATGGGCAAAATTACCATATATATAAACCATATATTTATTTCACCCTCATTCACCTCTTTGTTGATATTCATAGAATCATAGAATGAATCATTTAGGTTGGTAAAGAACTTTGAGAGCATTGAGTCCAACCATTAACTCAGCACTGCCAAATCCTCCACTAAACCGTGTCCTCAAGTGCCACATCTACATATCTTTTAAATACTTCCAGGGATGGGGACTCAGCCACTTCCCTGGGCAAAAGTGCTGTGCCTACACACCACTATAATAATAACAAAGATATTCAGTAATTATAACTCGTTTTGGTCTTCTCCTTTCTGATTACAGATATTCTGGGCTTCTCACATTTCAAATGAACTTCATAAAGGGAAGGCTATTTTCTTCCTACGTGATATAGGGGCTATAGAATTTGAGGAGAAAGAGCAGCTTTATATGATTGATTTAATTCTCATCTATTTTTCTCAGCTGAATAGAAGAAGGCAGCTAACCAGTGACAGCAAACAGTGTCTTTTGCTTCTACCCACAGGTAAAAGTGAGTAATGAATAGAATTGCACATTTTCTTGTTTCAAAATTATATGGCAACAGGAAATGTAAATAGGCGTCCATAGCCCTAGATACTGCTGAGAAATTCCACTTATAAAGGTATACATGAGTTATTAGCAATATCTACACTGGATAAACAGGCAGACAGCCCAGCAGATGTGGCACAAGAGCTTCTCTGGATAACAATTACCAATGTTAAATGAACATCTCCTTGTTTTTTAGGGTGTGTGGAGTCCACATGAGCTGACCTACCTAACCAATTCCCAGGTTATCTGTGAAATTGAATGGATGCTTGTTTTAGCTTGGAATCTCCTTTTCTCTCTTGCTGTATTTGCCCTGTATTATGACGAATTCCCTTTTATCTGACTGTAGCTACAGAAAGTCCCATAAGCCTGAATATGTTTTTTGACAGTCACGTCTTTTAGTTTAGATTTTCAAAGGACTGCTGAAAATTATGACCTGCAGCTGTATTTTTATGAACCTGTGGCTGAGCTGAAAGAGGCCTTCTCCTGTCATAATAATCAGCCAGATTGCTACCAGACCAGACCTTATGGCAGTCATCCCAGCAGGGACATCATATTTTAGTGAGCAGGGGAGAAATGCAGGAGACAACTATTACTGTTTAGAGTTACACATTAAAAACCAAACCAAACCCAAACACACTGGAATTAACTCCCTTAGGAGAAGAGAATATCTTTAACACAGTAACACGACTTGGTTTAATGCTTTACAAGAGACAGTTTTTTTAACCATGTGAAGATTTACCATAGCTCCAAACATCACTCTGATGGGTAAACTTCCTGTAGTGTATGCACTCCAGAGCCATCCATTTAATTGGCATCTATGGGAAGACAAGAGAAACATAATCTGAAGAATACAGTATTAAAACAATACAGAGAGGTCCTGTATGTAGACATCAGCTTCCTCCCCGATTCCTTTTTCAACTGCAAGCTGAAAGAAAAGCAGCACTACCCAGCAGAGGAAATGGTTATTCCTGCCCTCTAGAATGGGACTTCGCCTTCATAAAATATACAGAGAGGAGAAACACAAACCAGTTATTCACAGAACTTCTTATACCACCCAAAATTTACTGATTCAGAGGTAGTGGAACAACTCACTTTTTCATCATACCTGTGTAAGAATGGGACCTACACAAAAATTACATCTAATTCCCCTAATTGAATTCTCCTAAATCTGAAGAGCAGCAGAGAAAGTGGAACACAGAAGCTCTTTTGCCTCAGCAGTTTGCAAACCCAGACACTCTTATCTCAATTGCTCTCTAATGAGGCTAGTTAATAACACAGCGTTCATAATACTTCGCAGTCCACGTAATCATCATCAGGGTAAACAGGCAATGGGGAGAATTTACAGTGCTTCATTTCTATCTCCTAATATTCGTTAGGAACTCAGCCCTTCCAGTTCTCCATGTCATTACTGCAGTGAGTGAAGCGGCTCATGTAAGTCCCAAGTTAGCCTCTGGCTGTGAATCACCCCTGGGAGGAGCTCATCTCTTCTGACAGAGAAGCGTTTGCAGGCAAACACAAAAGCTAGGTTTGGCATAAGGGTCTGCCCTTTTGAGTTTGTGTTAAAATGAGATCCATGATGTTTCCTATTCCTGAGCTGTGCCTGCGAGGAACAGTCTCGCAGTCCATTAATTTCTAATGGACAGAAACTTGACAGATTTTTACCTGGCATGGACTTGTATGGGTTGCCTCTAATTTGGAACTATGGAAAATACGCTGTAATAAACCAAAGAGATAGGTAAGTGCACACATAATCTGAACAGATGGTGGGTGTAAAAGCAGAGGATGTGTCTTCATTCAAACCTTTATGAAAATACCTTCCATGAAGTTGACTAATGAACATAACCTATACAGTTCTGGCAAAAATAGCACTCTTTAATAAAGTTTGGCTTAGCATTTGCAAAGACAGTTCATCCTCCTCCACTAAACTCTGCAGAAGTATATCGCTTTGATTCCCATTAAATTCGACTGGGTCGTTCCAAATGTGAACAACTGCTGAATAAGCAAAGCTGCATCATTCATCATGGAATAACTCAGATTGGCAGTGATCTTAGGAGGTCTTTGGTCCAACCTCAGCCTCACAGCGGGTTCAGCTATGCGATCAGATGGAGTTACGCAGAGTTTTAGCCAGTCTGCACTTGAAAACCTCCAAGGATGGAAACTACACCACATCTGCGGGTAACCTGATCAACCGCTTTATCATCCCATGGTGAAAAAGCTTTTCCTTTTATCCAATCTGAATCTGTCTTAGAGTGCTCTCAATACAACTTGAAGATGCAAACGTTATCTGGATTTCACAGGATGCTTCTTCGGAACTGGAAAGTGATTCATCTGACATGTAGATCTTGCTCCAGACCTCCCAGCACAGTGAACTAGCCTCACAAGTCCAAGACACCACCTAACAGCTGGTTTGCAAGGATCTTACTGGGGAAAAATTGGGAAACAGCAGTGACTCTTTTCAAGCTCTTCATCTCATAGACTGAAATGCCAATGTAATCCATGCAACAACACGCCCCATGCAGGGCAGCAGCCACACAAAGGCAGCAGCCCATCCAGGAGGAAAGTACGCACTGGCAGCAGCTGTTTGTCCTAGCCAAGGGCAGAAGTCAGCACAGAAAAACACAGACAGCAAGCAGCCATAAAGCAAACTGAAGATTCAGGAAAGGAATGACAGGAGAGGCAGAATCCCTTGGGATTTTATGACAGGTTGAAATGGGGAATTTCAAGACATTAAGGGAGCAGCCAGCAGCAGTATGTACTTACAGCCTTTACTTACAGCCTTCGGAATTCTATAATGCATTAATCTGAAGGCATCAGAAATGAGGTGAGGTACTATACGGATGCTGCACAGTGTGCTCAAAAGCAATATGGGAAAATGCCTGGTTTCAAAATTATTCTCAAGCTAGCTTTTTAGTGGCCTGGCATTCAGCTTGGTATTGGAGACTTGGATGCAAGAAATGGTATACACAGACTTTTCCAATGTGATAGAAAAGGTTGCTCTTTGCTGAGCATACGTAAACTCTCATATGCTACAAATACAGGCACAGTATGTGGCCTCAGTTTTAGTTTTCTGGAAAATTAGCTGCCTGGGAAAATAAGACTGCAAGTTACTGAGGTCCATACTGACCAGAGAAAGGGGCTTGGCAGGAACGCCCTAGAACATCTGTCACTCATTGAACTGACTTCAGAAGTCTTCAAAACAAGACTGAAAATGGAGCATAAGAACAAAACCTAATTTTGAGTGTTAAAACTGTTCAGACAATTATATTTTAGCACCTGGAGAAGCTCACTGAGTGAAAAAAGAGCAGCTTTTATATGTGCTGTCACAACACAGTTGTTCTAGCAGACCAGGCTTTGCAAAGTCACTGACAGGCTTTCTTACACAGATAACAGTCCCGTAGGTATACACTGCTCTAAAGAGTAACTTCAGGAGGTTTGTCACAGTGTGATATATTTACTTCCAGATATGTTCAGTACCCACCTTCCCTCCATCAGCATTGTACTCCTTTTCATCCCCTTCCAAAAGTCTGGCCAAGCCGAAGTCAGTGATCTTCACATGGTTTGGTGATTTCACCAAGACATTACGAGCTGCCAAGTCCCGATGGACAAGTCTCCTCTCTTCCAGGTACATCATTCCCTGAAGGACAAAGAGCAGTGAAATAATCTTAATGAGTCTTACATGATTTTTTAGAACTCCTTTTCACTGGTGACATGTAAAATGTCTGGTTCCCTTACTAGTATTCACAGCAAGATAATGGCCTAGAGGACAGAAGCTCAATGCTGCCCTTGCTCCGAGCAGGAGAAGCACTTACGTTCCTTTCAGTGTGAATGACTCTATAAGATTGTGAGAGGCTTAAACCACGACATGTGGTAATTGCCAAAGGAAAAAAAGCAGCAAAACCCCATGTAGATACCTGCTTTGCACCAGCAAGTTTAAAATCTGGAAATGTGAGACAAAGAAAGGAAATATGACTGCCCTTATTTTTCAGACAAGAAATCTTAAGACCCTAAAAATACTCAATTTAGGCAGAGCTCCACAGAAATTAGGCCAGACTGAGAAACAATCCCAGCTCTTCTACATTCCAGGCAAGTGTCTACAATTCAAGATGAGTTTCCTTATCCATCTCCAAATGCTTTTAAGCTGCACACAGATTTTCACTACCCTCAATGGATTAGAATGAAAACACTTCTTTATTCCAAGTTCTGCAACCACTAGCCTTTTCACTCCTTTAAAGTTTTGCATGAAGTGTTCTAATAAGACACTAGATCAATGGCCACTTTTTTCATGAGCATATATATTCTGTTAGAAGTACTTCTGTTAACAAGCCCATCCAGCTGCCTTTAAAGATAAGGTAACACATACTCAAACTGCCTGGGCTTAACCTTATTCTTACTCTGATGAGAGCTTAACCATCAGTATGGAAGTTTACATGATGCCCTGTGACACCGAGATGACTACCAAAGCTTGCACTTATTAATCGTATGACACACAAAGGATAGTCAGGCAGGGTTACAAATCTGTAATTTCATTAAAAGGCATTCATGATATTAACCATCATTGTAAGAACCTACAGATGAAATTACACACTCGATAATTACCCTTAAGGTATCTGTTAATACGTTACCTCTCTATATTATAGATGGCAATTTTTTAAAAGTCACTGCTGAATACCAAAGAGATCATATGATCCCATAACACAGATGATAATTCGAAGAGTCACAGGGAGTGATTAAATAACCAGATTACCCTGTCTCATGGGCTGGATTTTATTCCCCTTCACAACATAAGAAGCTCACAGGTACCTATACCCATACATAACAGGACAGTGCATATGGGTAAGCCACCACTCACAGGCACTGGGATGGATTTCTTGAGAGAAAAGTGGATGCCTTTTCTTGACAGAAAAGTGGATGCCTTGACAAAAAGCATCAAGGGGAGCTCTGAACCGCTGTGGCTTTTAGGTGATAAAAATCAGTGCAAAAACTGCCAAAAGGGTTGAAAATCCAGGGGAGAAGATTTGGCATAAGCACTAGTTCATTGTTATATAGGGTAGGCTTTGTTACAGTCAACTTGAAGGTGGTTTGAAAGGAGACAGAGGGACTCTGCCATAAAGCAAATAGAATTCTTTGTTAAAAACACTGCTAGTTGAAGCAAACACACCCTCCTGCCAATTGCAAATCAATACTTGTAGCTGTAGAACATCAGAACTATTAAGTCTTTGAAAGCATTTTACTTTTTACATTGAATTAAAACCTGTACAAAAAGGACAAATAAGTCTCATAGCTCAAACAATCGTGAGTCACACAACAAACGCACCATGAAATCAGAGGCACCATAACTTAGCACAAGTGCCATCTGAAGAAATCCAACCAGAAAAAGACAACACAGTCAATAGCAATAACACTGTGTAATGGATGAAAAACAACCACAACAACCACCCTGTAAAATTCAGACACATTAGGAATTCATTTAAATCCTGTTTCACATCTCTAACACTGAACCATAATCAGAAAGGTCTTTGAGGCAGCGTTAACATTGCTCTGAGAAACAGGTGGACTACAGCTATCTTTCAGTCTCAGGTCCCTCTCTTTCAACTGGGGGTCTTGCAGTGAGTCTACTGAGTATCTGCAGGTAGGTACCAAACAACCTGTCAGAACATGCCTCAGAAAGCTGCTGAGAAAGCACCATGTCCCTGCTGCCTTGGGCTGAACACTGCACGCAGGGCTTTGCAGGCTTTGTGAAGCAGCCTCTGGCCCACAATCATACATCCAGATTTGCTGATCTTCAAGTGATTCTAATCCTAAGGGTGGCTTCAGGGTGTCCTTTAAATACACCACACAGTCATTTCTCACACATTTAAAATGATACTGGGCCTTTGCATTTTCTGAAAGCCCTGCCCTTGAAGTTAAGCCTGCAGTCATGTGCAGACTTGTGCTTCCCTCGTGGGAGGCACCCTTGTGCTTGCCTCAAACACTTCTCTCCTGCAGCTGACAAACTCTTCTTCCACCTTCCACTGCATTAAACACCTCTCTTCAGTCTTGCATCTTTCACAGCTCCTCCCTGAACAAAAGGTGTCAAGGTGCTGCTGACACTTCCTTTCTACTTAGCTGAGGAAATAATCTCAGATTTTTAGAATGAACAGAAAAACATCATAGATTTAACTTCCAATATCCTTGGTCAAAATTCTCAATGCTTCAGAATAAGGGAAGAGAAAAGAAAGGTCCAAATCTGTAAATAGATCTTTGTGGGCAGAATCTGATGAGGACACAAGAAACCAGAGGATTTGATGGGGAAATTCTGTTAGTATCAGGATACATCAAGCCTAAATAAAATTGTTGGGTTTAATAGATTAATTTCCACCTATCAGCTCTAAAATGATACTAAGATATTACAGATGTTTTGGGGCAAAAATGAAGAAATAAAATTTCTGTCTCATTAAAATCAGAACAGATGACTTGTACCAAGGCTTTAGCCTCCTGTCTTTTAGCTAATGATAGCAGGAATGGATGGCAATGGGTCCAGAAACATCTTTCATTGAAAGATTTAAACAATCAAACCCTTAATCATGCCTCTTTGGTCTTATTTACCTTCTCTACATATTTAATTTTCAAGCATTTTTTAAGCATGTAGGCTAACACTGCAGGATGTTTCACTGTTTATTCTACTAATTCATTTCCATTCATTTAAATCTTGTGTTATTATTTAATATCATCTTAATAAGGCTAAATTTTATTCAAGCTAACCTCATATTCTTATGAACTAGAAAGATGAGTAATCACCAACCTGAATACTGCTCCTAACCAATGCCACAGTTGGTTTTCTTTTCCATCCAGAAAGGGTAGAAACAGCTGTCTGTGTACTGTTGTACTTAGAGTTTACTTCATTCCTGTCAAACAAGCTTCTTGGGGCTTTTTCTCACCCAAATTATCTGCAATGCTAGAAACAACCTGTGCAGGGTTTACAGCTACAAAACCCTTTGCAGGACCATGATGTACAGAAATGTAAATCCTCTTTGGAATACCCAGTGTAAACACGTTCCATTTGCCTGATACCGTATCAGCAAGTTTTAAAGGTGGATGGTGGAAGAGAAAAGGCATATATATATACATTGTCAATAAATGAGATAACACAGAATGAAACCAGTCTAAAAATGAAAATCCTACACCAGCCACTGCAGCAGCACCGTCTAAACATATCCTATGCTAAGAATCATCATTTGAAGGCATTTTTGAACCTGGCAGGAAAAGTGCTCTATGTTCATCTCTAATCTTTTTACACAACATAGATGAACAATAACAAAAAAAAACCCTCTCTGCATTACACAGCTGTTGCCATCAGCACCCAACAGGCCCACGATCAAATACCAACAGGGCAATTCATAAGAGTTACAAGAAAAAACTACAAGTGACCCTAGACTGTGACAATGGGAAAAGATCTGTTTGCAAAAATTAAACTTGAAAGCCCAATCCAAAAGACACTATACTGTGCCATTTGTGGTGTGATCTGTGAGGCTTGGGAAATAAAGCACCCTTCAGGAATTCTCCAAGTTAGAGCTGTGCAGATGCCATATAATTATCAAAGTATAAAATGGCCAGACAGTAAGAAACTCCATACTTTAGTATATGCATCAGAACATCCACAACAGGGTGAGACTTTAATGCTGAAACCACCAAAAGGAAAAAGTTCAACGTTAAGCCATCAATGATCAGTTGTCCCATTATCTCTGAATCCAGATTCATGTCACAGGAATACAACTATCAGGCATGACCTACCTGTCACTGACACTTCCTCATCATAGTCATGACAGAGGTCTCCTCATAGAGAATGCCATTAGAAATGTGGTTGCTGCTAGGATCCCTTAGCATAACATCACTCAGAATCAGTGCCTAATACTATTAAGAGTCAAACAGCCACTGCAAACAGCTAGAACACATATCAGTTAAGGAAATTCCTTTGGAACTTCAAAATGAATAAGGATTATCATTTTATCTTTCACAACTGTGCCTCTTATCCTCATCAAGTACCAGGGTCACTATACCTGTGCTCTATGGAGCTTTACTTAGACATACATAGCAGTAAAACTGCCTGTAGCCTGGATCCCTTCTACCCGCGTGATATGTAACTGTGACCATGTAAATTCTCCCTTCAGAAGTAGACACAGATGCCCCTGCCAGGCTTTGACTAGTGCTAAGGGTCTTTGATTCTTGCATACACAATTACTAACCTGACCTGCCCACATATTTATACATTTCACACAATGCTTGCAACAGCACCAAGGAACCTAATAGCAATGCTGAGGGGTAGAATAATAAGCCAAGATGTCTTTATCCAAAGAGGGGAGGTGGACAGGAAAGATGTAAATGGCCACAAAAAGATTAACACCAGGAAAAATTTCCTGCCTGTCACTTTTCAGCCTTCATAGTTTTCTGTGTAATAGCCAGGGTGAAAAGAAAATCAGCAGTTCCACTTAGCTGAGGTGAAACCTGCTTTCAACCCATCAGTTTACTCTCAGAGCTGGCTTAAAAATAACAGAGAACAAAAAATACCCTGTTGAATAGACAAAGTGAGTCATTAAGAGCTATAAAAGAACAAAGTCTTCCCAAATTTTATTATGGAGCATTTGTGAAGTCTTCGGGGCTGTGGACAGACAGATTTGGTAGGGTCAGTTCAGGCACGGTCAGGTAGGCTCATGCCTCATGTGCTGGCAACAAGCTGAAGTGGGACAGCAGAAAGGAGATTTTGTGTCAGAAAGTCCATGGGAGGTGAGAAGACAGTGAGATGGGACAACTTTCTGATCCCTTCAAGCACTGAATTGCTGCAGAAAGCACCAAATTAGGTTCATAAAGTACCAGGACTTCCAGAGCTGCAGACATCTAAAGGTGGGCTAGGGGTGGAAATAAAAACCCACATGTTTTAGAAAGGCAAAATGAAGCTTTTCTAGAAAGTCATAGGTTTGTCCCCTGAGATCTCCTGCCTTTAAGACATGGTCATAATTTGCTGTTTTCTTACTTTACTACCAGTGATATTTTCTGCTGCTGTCATTTATCTCCCAGTTCCTGAGGGCAGTTTCTTAGCACAGTCTCCATTTGTACAGCTCAGAGTGTAAGAGTTGCATTCACTTTACTGGACTTTTCAGAGTCCAACCTCCCCACTGAGGATGCTTCTGTGTTTGTTTCATAGGTGGCAGCTGTCATTCAGGAATGCCTAATTCTTGGAATTGCATGAGCCTCATCTGAAAGCTCTTTCCATAAGGTGCTTGTGCCTTATTCCCAGGAAAAAAAAAAAAGGTATTTATTACTCGGGACAGAATTTAAGCAGGTATGCAAGTCATTACATCTAAAGTCCCTTTGGGATAATTACCAGAGGTGAACTGAAGTGTGTTGAGTCACTAACTTAAGCACATAACATATGTCATTGCACAACGCAAGACATCATTTTGTCACGGCAATTCAAGTTAAACAGAAAGCACAAAAACCTTCACCTGCTGCAGCAGACAGCAGATAATCCTCTTTTCTTTCAGTACAACTTTTTGCTGTATTCTATAATAAACATCATCCCTCTAAACAGAGGGAATGTTGATGTTATCCCACGCAGAAATGAGGAGCAGCCTGGCTTCCACCCACCAAAGCCAGCACACATGGTAGACTCATCAAACGGGTATGAGAAGGAAGAAAATTTCAAGTCCAACTCAAATCTCACAGCCATTAATCTCCAGCCTTGGAGACTGCCCTCTTTTCATCCTAATAACTTGAGGCTAGCTTAATAACAGGAATCACTACAGAAAGCCTCAAATGATCATCTTTTCCCCCACTTACCCCATAGAAAAAGTATAATTTTACCTGGGGCTAAATACGCTTTCAAGGAAAACGCAGTGCCCTTTGTTGTCAGGAGCAACCAGCATCATCTAAGTAGCTGTTACTCCAGAGATAGCTGTGGGAGGGGAAAACTGACACTGCTTTGAAATACACTGACTCAGCTGCAGAGGTGTGATTTGTTATGTAGGTCTGCTTGGGAGGTGGGACTGGAGGTCGTCTGCACAGCTGAGGGAAAAGTGAAGGATGCTAACAGCGCAAAGCTGCCAGACAGAGCTGGGGACTCACACCTTGTGCTATGCACCATGTAAGCTGACAAGGCTGTCGGAAAATGCCCAGAGTTCTGTCTGCTCCAGGAAAGCTGGCAAGGGAGGATCATTTCTGCATCCAGGACTGTGGTATAACCCCAGACACTTAGGAGTTAATTTCCCATTTATATGAGGTAAGTTAATACCTCTCTCTTTGGTAAAGGGTAGACAAGGGAAAGCTCATGTGATAGTAATATATTTCTTCCCATCTACTGTTCCTTTGACTAAGCACGTTCTCACTTGTGTTCCCCCACTCCATAACTTGATTTACAGCATTGCTGAGCTATAGCAAAATAATGTCAGAAAGCAAAAGGGAGGGGAAAAAGTCTATAAAGAGGTAGAGTTTAGATGAAAAAATGCAGGTTACTCCAAAGTGACAAAGTGATTCATAAAGAGGGAAAGAGCAGAAAGACATGACAGGAGAAGCAAGTTCATAAGCTTATGATACTTCAAGACTTGACTGGACTGAGCAGACATTTTGATGGGCTCAGACCCACTGTAATCCTAAATTAAAGTCTTCTAACTTCTATAAAGCACAGAACTCTCCAGTTCAAGATTCTGAGGCTGTGGTGCCCTTAAAATGAAGCTCTCTATCCTGGGTGGGTGCTGAAGTTCCTCGGGCATCACCCGAAGGGGAGTTGGTCCACTGTCATCATCAAGCATGCCCTTTGTCTGAAATCCTGGGAAGAGTATGACTTGTCTACCTGGCTCCCTCAAATTATGCAGGTATCGAGATTAGGTTGTGCTGAACATAAAGAGTTTGTGAAGCACTGCATGTTCTTCTGATGATAGATTTTACACACACGTATTAGGTGGCATAAGCAATGAGATGCAAACCAGGTGTTTCAATACTGCAATGTGCCTCCAAGTTCTGGTCCCACATGCAGTCACATCTGTGCAGCTGCTACATGGGCTATTTAAGACAAAATATCAGTTTATTCCTATGCATGACATTCCTGAGGGAGCTGAGGAGTTGTATCCAATCTCCATTTTGCAATTAACTCAAGACTATTGCCACAGTGCTTCCTGGAGAGAGCTGAGTGCAGGTGCTCTCCTATGCCATATTTAGTGCCTTTAATGGGCAAACTGGCTTATATTGGTTGTGTTACCACTTCAGTTAGGCCAAGTGTCCCAGTCTCCTGGGCTATGCAGACACAGGCTACATTAATCTCCTGCAGTACCTTCTCTGTACCCCCAAAGTGCTCAAAAGGACAGGGACATTCTCCTATGATCTCTGAAGAAAATCACAGCTGAGCTTACAGTACTCTGCCCAAACAGGTGAGAGCCATAACAAACATATCACCAGTAAGGACACTGTAATCTGAAGTAGAGCTTTGCAGCTCCTCTTACACCCTCACTAGGCCAACACAGATGCTATGCACAAATATACAGTGCAATATACACACCAAGAGACTTTCTGACCCTCTGATTACTGCACAGGACCAAGAGCTGTAAGAGGATAAATTTCATTGAAGTCAGGGGCTTGTGATTAAAAGAGTCACCCCCAACACTCTCACAAAGCACTTTGCATCTGATGCCTCTCTGCCAGTTCTGCAGCATCTGCTTCTCACAAGGGTTTCTGAAGGTCAGTGCACAAATCAGTCAGGTGTTTTCAAGAGACTGTCCTTTGGGTGCATTGCCCCATGTAGGAAGAGAAAAAAACAAGGCAGAAATGTACTGATGGTCCCTGTATTAGAAAAAGACTGGCCAGACTCTGATTTCTGCTCCACTGCAGGGACACATTCTCAAGATATACAACAGGGCTTGGGCTCTGCGAGTCAGAATTTAAAGCTTGCTTTGGCCACTAATGCTGATGCAACACACCTTCGTCCAGGAAGCACAGAACTACTTGGCACAGTTTTGGCTGCAACTGCAGCTGTGTGTTGTCAACACCTTTTTTTGTAAAAGAAGCTCTTAAATAAGAACCAACTGCCTAAATAACAAACTTATTACTGCAAAACACTCCTTACTGGGCAATAAACACTCACTGCAAAGTAACTACAGTTAAGGGGCTGGCAGGAACACAGCCCTTATGACAAAGACTGTGAATTACTGTTTCAAAAGCAAATCCTAGTAACCTGTGCTATACATGCCAGCAGGAGTAATTGGAAATCCCTCTGATTTGGGGAGTGCTCAGAGACTTCAGGTTTCAGCTCCCAGTGGATCACATACTCCTGGAAAGTGTTTGATGCTTTTCAAAGTGGCAACCAAAGAGAGAAGTATCGGCGCATTAACAATTTGAAAGTGCTTTTTGAATGCTGTTCTTTTCTCTTAGATTGCTCCATCTCCTTCCTCTGAAGAGGCTGACAGGCTAAATGCGTCCTATAAAGGAGCTCCCAGTGCAGCTTTCACAGTGAAGCTGTGACCAGTGCTTTCTTAATATTCTGTAGTTATAAACTGCTCATGAAGGAGATAACTTGGCTTTTGTGAAACAAAGCCTCAGAGAAGCCTGCGCTCAGAGGGCCAGCAGCATACTAAACAAGAGGCTGCCTTTCCTCCACCTCAGCCCCTGACCTCTTGCCAATACAACTGGGAGAGTATATTGGGCAGTGCCTTCCCCCTCTCTAAGAAAGTGTATTTAAAATGGATTACTTCTGCTCCTTAGGCAGGGGATCAATGAAGATGTGGACTGCAGTAAGTACAGAGGTGTCTGTGGGCTGCAGCACTTATCCTCTGTGTCTCTTCAGAAATTAATTAAAAATCAATGAAGTGTGCAGCCTATTAATAAGGAACCTCCAGATTAACAGATACAACCTGAGCCTTGCCTCTGGTTCAGAACAAATGCAGCCCCAGTGCAAACACATCAGACATTCTCCAGCACTTCAAATAACACCACAAGAACTGTGACCCTTCATGGCTATGCCCAGCATCCGGCTGAACTGTAATATTCTCAACTTCGTGCGCCCTGAATAAGTTCTATGCTATTTGTTTCAAGTTTGTTAAACGGGTGTCTTGAGGTAAGCATTTATAGGCTTCATTCATGGTTACTGGGCTGGCTTTCTAGAAAATGGTTTTATGCAAAATCACCACCATGAAGATGGGATGCAGCAAACATCTAACAGAGGGATCGGTGCACTTCGTAACTCGTGGAGGTCACTCTTGGGATTTAGCAATAACTGACAAGGTCACTTATCTGGCTTCTTCAAGAGCAGCCTGAAGACTGAACCTTGCAACCTCATGAATGCTTAATTTGTGTGAAAGATGGAATTTGCCTGGGTTTAAAAGCAGCTGGGCAGGGGCTGGAGAAAGGCATTTTTCTTGCTGGTTTCTGTTGGTTAGGACCCTCATCCCTACTACCCTTCTACAGCCTAGTAGTATTAACACTCAGTGTATAGAATACAGAGCAGCTTCTAATACACCTAAAGCTGCTAGCCCAGGTGAGGGTTCTTTGTGAGTAGTGAACAGCACGTACCCATAGAGCTGTCCCCTGTCATCCAGGAGATGTTATTCTAACACCCCCCCCCCCCCCACTATATATTAATAAACATAGTAATATCATAATAAATAAAACATGCAATCAAGCAAGCTGTGCTTTAGAAGGATAAAGGTAAAATGACCTGCCCAAGATCACTGTGCTGAGACAGAGGCAGGAGCTGCTCTGAGGTCTCAGGAGGCCCTAATCCAATGCAAAACTTACTTTAGTTACAAACCTACCCTTTCTAGACACTTTTCTTGGGAAGTAAGTACTGACCCCACAGCAGATACAAGTTTTCCACTGGAAGTGCACTGACAAACTGACATGTCATGCACTGGATGCAAGGTTTTCCCAGTGTTCACCTTGTGTCACATATTATGATGATAAAACCTGTGACAAAAGAGGTCCTTACTGCATTCTGTGTACTTGGGTTGGTTTAGATGAGACAGTAGTTTTGGACAGCTGAGGTTTTTATTCTCCCTTTCTCTTGGTGGGCAGTGCCACCAAGCATGAAGGGGATGCGGCAGTGGCTGAATACTACCTTGTGTATTCAGATGAAAGTCCTTGTAGAAGAGGATGCAGCAGCCCTCTCCTTTGCAAAAGCCAAAGAAGTACACAGTTCCTTCCACTGATGCCCTTGAAATGCCTGAAACACAAAGTTTTTGACCTCAAGACACGTGTTCCAGAGGGCACTTTTGGTCCAATTTAAAGCTTTCAGCGTTATGTGTGTTCACATTAAATTACACATGGATGGTTTTGTTTCCTCAGCAGAGACAGCATGACTAGGGCTGAATTTCTGAGGAAGGCACCTTTACTTGAAAGACATCTTTGAAGCACAACAGCTTCAGGCCTCAGCCTGGCCGCTTCAAATAAAGTCCTTTCAGTGTAAATAGGAACACAACAGGACAATGGAAGCATTGCTCCTAGAACCCACTGCTTTCACAAGCTATTCCACTGCCAGTGGCTTCTGCAGGAGAAAAGTGGAACAAGGGCATATTTACACTCTCCTGCTCCTATTTTCCTCTCACGTGAGCAGACCAAGCATTTGGACTGTATTATGGCTTCTGCTTAGGACTGCAATATTATTCTACAAAAGAAATGTTCTGAATTTGTTCTAAATGCTTTTGATACTCTGATTCAACAGAGTTCTTGAATAAATTAAAGCTTTGAACTTCCAAACTCTGCTGCCACTAGGTTTCTGAGCACTTCTTACAAACTCACATCACAGGTAACCATAGCTACCTATTCCATACTTATTTCTCCCCCTCCCCCCCTTTACTAATTGAGAAGCTTATGACAGCTGATGGAGCAGGAGAGGCCAGTCACATAAACAGAGCGTGCTAGCTGATAATCGCTGGAGAAACCTGCTAAATAATCCATTAACCTTATTCACTAAATCCAGACGAATGCCAGAGCAGGGTGGGTGGAAGGCAGAAATGTGGTTTCAAGAGACACATATTTCCCCCCAGCTAAAACGTCATATTATTATTAATGGTTCATAGCATTGCTGTGTTGACAGTGAGAGCCCACAGGGTGTGAGTCAAACTGCCACTGTGCCCTGCTAGTTAGGTGTATTCAGTCTGAATACCCTTTGTGTGTAGGGAGGGAGGGTTCATCATTAAATACTTTTTTTTGCTTCATGGTGCTGAGGAGGATGTTTATAACACAGATAACTTATCCAAGAATATATATGAAAGGTCCATATGCTCCTTGAGTTTACGGAAACAACAGCTAGTCACTTTGCACTGGTAGCAGAAGGGACAGCTGAGCACTGCCCACTGCACTGGGGCGCATGATCTGTCCCCTTCCCTGTTCCTCTGTACTTTCAGCTCAGCTCCATCTAGACAGTAACACCAATTCCATGGAGATGTAGAAGATGAAGAGGATGTATAATAACCAAGATAGTAAGAGATAACTGGGAATTCCCACCCCTGGCAGTGTTCAAGGCTAGGCTGGACGGGGCTTGGAGCAAACTGGTCTATTGGAAGGTGCCCTTGCTTTCTTTCAACCCAAACCAGTCTGTGATTCGATGACTCTGTGTGGGGTTAACACATCCAGGGCCAAGTTTTGACAAGTCCTCACATTACTGCGTTACAGGTTACTCACACAAAATACAGCATAATTCTACCCTTAAAGTGTATGGACTCAGATAATTATGGAGCACTGATTGCAGTAATATTTTGTGCTATACATTGGTTCATTTGTCCTGCAAAGAGGTTCTACAGTTTTACCAAGGGATCACAATCCCACACAAAGAAGAAACTACTTCTGAAGTTGTAAGTGCTTAAAAGGAAACCTTCATTATGTCCTCAAAACAAAGCTGATTCTTCTTTTTGCGTAGATCCCAGAAACACCTGAATGTGATTTGGCTCAAGATTTCAAAAGCCAAATTAATTTTGAAGGTGAATCCGAGTGCTGGAGGTTTCAGTTCCCAAATCTGATCAAGTTAGAACTGTTCTAATTGATCTCTGTACACTTTCTGGCTCCAGCAAATACTTCAGTTACAGCTCTGTTCTTGTCAAGCTGTCTCTGGAGCCATAGATGCCATGACTTATTGAAAAAGAAAGAAGACTCATGACTGTGACATCTCAAGATTTGAGCATGTGGGTGGGTGAATACATTGGGAATGCTGTGAGCTGCTGAGCTGAAACAGGTGACCTGAGGAGAACAAAGAGGAATCAGGGCAGGTGTATTTCCACTGATAGATACCAACATTTCAAGTGTCTTTAGACTCAATTCCTTATTCACTGAAGATAAAGGGAGTTTTTCTGTTAATTACAACTGAGGCAGGTTCAAGCCTTCGGTCAGCTGTGTGACCACTGCAGAGCACCCAACTGGAGCACGCAAAGCATGCTAGAGAGGTTTTCAACCACTGACACAGTAATTCACAGGGGAGCAAAGGAAACCTAACACCCTGGGCTTCTCTAAAATCCCAAGTCTCTTTGAGAAGACTCCCATCTGACCTTTCTCACCAGGCAGGAAACCAATGCCTTTTTGTCTCACACTCTAAATTACAGCCATGAATTTGTCTATGATTTACAGGGACAAATTGCTAGGCCTGGCTATGGAATATGAGGGGGGTACTGCCTGGATTAGCCAAAGGCATTTTAAGAGGAACCAACTTCTTCCTCCAACATGTGACCAAGACATTCTGGGGACTGGCTGCTATCAACCTGCGTAAGTTGTTTCCACTCCTCCTGTGGTTCTGCAGCAGCATTTCCATGCTCAAACTATTGCTCCAGCACTGTTGATTCGCCATGTAGCCACAACCGGTTTTCCTAAATCACCATAGAGACACATGAACCTCCTTTTGCTTAGTATTGAAATGAAAAGATTCATGAGCAAAAGGGTCTGCTACAGTAAAATAATTTCAATGAGTAGAAAAGTCTCCTGCTGATTTTGATTCATTTGGACCAGATCTGAACAGACAAGGAATCTCTGAGCACAATCTCCACATGTCTCTTGGCTGGAATGTTTTTGCCTTACCTCTGTCTCTTGGCTGCTTCATTCACAATTCCCTCCCTCTTTTAAACTGCCTAGATATTTCAAAGACCCAGATGCAGAAACTCATCATTTCCCCAAGGACCCAATCATGCTGCATTTTTTTCTCCTCTTCAATTAAAACTAAGTGTCACCAGGCTTAAAATATTTCTGTATCTTGACTGAAACCCACCAATTAAAATAGAAGCATAGGCAAAACATGACCCCCAAACAGAAATACCTTTAAAAAGGTATTTACAGTAGGGTTCTTTAGGAACATGGCAAGGAGAATCAAGCTGTCACTGAGGAAAGCATAAAAACATCGGGTCAATAAATGCTGCACAGTTGCCATGTAATGGACTGTTATAGAAGCAACTGAGAGTTGCTATGTAATGGACTGTAATGAAAGGAGGCACTGAGATCCCATACAAGTACCTATCAAGTAGCACACAGAGCACAGTTCGTATGTGTACCTCCAATCCCAGGTTCTGGAAATATTAGAATTCATGTACAAATTTCTAGGCAAGCATGCATGGAATGAATGGTACTAACAGCTTCTCAGCACCTACACTGCATCTGCTAAGAGTCATGCCAACGGGGTGGCATGGGATGCAAAGGCTTTAATTCTATTTTATCACAAGAACTCATACGACCATTCCCTGTTTTCATTTGAATTGACATTTACTTTTTTAGGGGATTTTTTTTGGACACTTCATGTACTTTTAGCTTGGCTATTGGTGATACTGGGATTGTGCATGCTTATCTTTCCATTTGTCCCTCTCTAATAATTTTTGATGCTTTTGACTGTTTCCAGTCTGATTTGTCTCAAAAGTTTTGCATTCTTACTAGTTTCCTGACAGCAGGTAGGCAAGGAGAGAAGAAGGACTCTATAGTTTTCCTGCTATTGTGATGACAGTCTTTCCTGGGCACTAGAGACTCCACATGAGAGAGAGAGATTACTGAGGATAGTTTAACTAGCACTAGGAACATACTAAATTCCAGCTATCCTAATCACGAGACATAAATCATAGGCAACCAGCTCTTGGTAGCCCCACTACTCATAAAACTTCTTTTCTAAAGAGTTCCAAGGGGCCTCATTGATCACAAATTCCATTAAGTTCTCCCAGAGAAAAACATGCAGCCTTATTTACATACACTTTACTAGACTATAAATAGGGCTTGGAGTGCCTACTCTGGAGAGCTGAGGAGCAGCACACAACTACCCATTGATGCTGAACCCTCTTTCGTTGAGTTGCTGAAGTGCAGTAAAGGGCAGCTACAGAGACACTGGCTATGGGGTCAGAGAGAGCTTTTCTTCAGGAAAACTACTGAGTTTTGTCCTTCACATGGAATTTTCTGTGACACAGCCTCATCCAGCTTAGATCACAAGGGGCTGAAGGCTACCTGGCCTCAAACTTACAATTGCTACGGTCACATATATGATGGTGTGTCCTATGGATAGTAAGTGCTCAAGAATGGGGAAGACACAATCATGTAGTTTCCCCTCACTATGAGGCTCGAAGCACAGAGCAGAACATGCATCTTAGGAAAGCCCAAGCTGGCTGCATTTTGCAAAGGCCAAGGTTGGATGCAGTGTAGCAATTTTAGGCTCACACTGCACATAGATATGGAGGCAGTGCAGGTTTTAACCTGGAAATTCAATGGCAGCGAGTCAGGACACTGCATCTGGACCAGACTGGTAACTCCTGTATGGCTCTCTACTGCACCACAGAGTCCTACTTGCACGTCCCAGGCTCCCACTGACCTGTATATTCCTGCACCAATCGTCTTGTCTGCAGTGGGGCTATGACCTGTAAAGCTTACTTTGAGAAACTGATGACATCCCCAGACCACAAAAAGGCTTAACACAGATTAAGTCACTCCCCTACAAGGACCTCAAAGCCTACCAAAACGAATTGAAAGCTCACTCTAAACTATAGAGGGCCTGAGATTAGCTGATTTGGGGGGAATTAGGTACCTTCCAACACCATGCCCTGTCTGAACATCCCAATGTATCACACTGATGCTGTAAGTGCAGTAGTATCCTGCTCTAACAGAGAGGCAAACCCTCTACATGTACACCCAGAACAAAACCCAGGTTTTGGTTTACTCTGCGATCTTACTGCTGGGATGCTGGGTAGCAAAAGTAATGGGAATAGGAGCAGGCAAGACTCTCTGAGACAGCCTGAAGGCAGGTTTTCTACAGCAGTCTCCCACATGGACTCTCAGCTGTTTAATAATGTGGTTGAGCCTAGAGAGCCTTTTTTTTTTTTTCCTTTAGCAGGATTACTAATCACACTCTCATCTATCTCGATGCCTATTTTTATGAAACTCATACAAAGATAATATCTTTGAGACCTTTTCTCCCCTGTCAAATCTGAATAAATTCAACCAACATTTGAAAAGTTATTGCAAGGGAAAGTGAAGGCAGACACAGAGACTGCAATGAGGCTCATTTCCATAGGAAACAGGGCTAGGGCCAGAGAGTTTGAGGAAAACTCAAGCCCTCAGACACTCCTTTCTTTTAAAGGAAAATAGCTTCCCTTCCATTTTTTAAAGGAGATTTAAAAGAACAATCCAGCCCTGTCCTGAGGGGAAAGGCCTGAACCATATAAATACACTTTGGACCTTATTTTATGGAAGGCAAACCTCAAGGAGCTGATACTTCTCATCTGCTTCATCTGAACTGTGAGGTGTTGTTCAGGAGAGAGATTGTACTGGAGCATCTTTGTATCCCAAACAGGACCCACTGGCATCTCTAGGATGGCAAGCTTGGGCAGGATATATTTTTCTTATTTTCAGGGATATCTTTCTGGTCCTTCTGTAAGTGCAGCAATCCTGTAATTCCCCAGAAGCCAGACCAGAAGTAAATCCCTCAGTACTCCAGAAGGTTCACCAATACACATACAGCATGGATAGATTTTGTGCCTTGCTATGCAGTGGAATTACAGCCGACATAACAGACACCATACTACCAACCTCAAGCACTGAAAAATCGAGGTAAATGAAAAACATATTTACTTACTTACTAAATTCTGAAATGAAAAACCTTTCAGGGGGTCTGTTTTTCTAAGGGTATACTTCAACCCTGCGTGCAGACTCAACCATTCTTTTGCTCTAAGTGAAAGCAGAAAATCTCACAGAGTCTGACTGGAGCTGGAGTCTTCAGAATGTCCTGAGGAATGATGCTTTACTACACAACTGTTGGCAAGAGGCTGCATGTGTAAGAAGACTTTGCTAGAGAAACATCCCCAAACATCTGACTTTCAAACTTCTTCCTTAAAGATTTAAAGGTTTAGATCATCTTGATATCTATTATAATTTCTACTGCAGTATTCATACTCCAGTCTATAACGTAAACCTCCAAGCCCCACAGCCCAGGCAGCCTTCATCCACCAACCAAAATACAATCCCAGACCAATATTAATGTGTGTCCCCCACAAAGCAGTCTTGGTATGTGTCGAACAAAGAACAGGCAAATCACAATAAGCAACTGACTTTATAGCAAACACCAAAAGTTTTGGATACATCACACTGTGTGTATTTTAAGTAGGAAGTTATTTTTTTGATGAAAGAATTAACAGTGGCAAAGAATGAACAATATTATTCCAGGAGCTATATGAAACAACATGGAACCAGCTTTAATTCAGTACGAGTGAGAAAAGATTCGGTCTGATGAATGGATTAGATAGCTGAAGCAAGAGAGACCACCCCAGGAGCCCAGCCAGGAAGCTCAGGTATCTCCTGCAGGGTCAAAAAAGAAGCTGGAGAAAGGAGAACTGCCTGAATGCCAATGGAATGTCTGTGTGAAGGTAAAGGACGCTAAAGGATGTGCTAAAGTGACTTTTCCATATATTCCTAAATCAACTAACATTGGAATTAGATGATTTTAAGGTCCTTTCCAACCCTAACTATTCTATGATTCTATGATTAAGCAAAAACTTGAATACTAATCTCTTTGCTAGGCTCATGAAGACAGCAGAACAGACCTCAATTTTGGGCTGACTGGGTAAGCTGGTCATTACTGGTGTTCAATTTTAGCATACCTCTGAGGTTCCAAGGCAAGAGCACGAGACACTGTTCTTGGGAGAAGGGAACAAGAATATTTATCAGAAACCAAAGGGACAACCAGTTGAGTACAAACAGCCTGAGCTGCCAAAACGTATGGAATTTCTCCAACACACACCCAGACTTCACCATAAAGGTTACACGAGCAGGGTGCTCTTAGTCCCTCTCCCCAGTGTTCACTGACTCTCCCCCCTGGGCACCTAGACTGGGTCTGCCATACTGCTGTGCCTTCTACTGCAGGCAGCTCCCAGCCTGCTTATCCTGTGCAGTGCATCAGTCCCTTTGGGAATGGTGAGAGCTAAAGAGTTGGCAAATAAAAGGCAGGGGTTCTGTTTGGAGCAGAACTAGAGGGATGTGTTTCAGTAAAGCCACCAGAAGACACTGTTCCTAGGTGAAAAGAAAACCAGCTGAAAAGGGAAAGAGAGACAGAAGAAAATGAATTTACATGCACAGTATTCTAAGGTCAAGGTCATTTTGAAGGAAATGATCATATCTTCTCTTGCAATTAGCCAAGCATTAGAATCAAAGCTATACTACTTCCACTGCTGCTATGTGTTTACTCTTCTGGGATGTGATTTTTTGTATGTCTAATGCAATTTTAATACTTTTATCTTTTATGACAGGACTTGGTTCAGCCAAAATAATCACTGTTTCAACATGTTTTTCTTAGGCACGCAAACCAGTTCTGCCCATTACTGCAGAAACAGCAAACATCCCCAGTCCATCATTATCTCCTACCGGTTTCATTATGAGAAAGCAAAAAGAATCTCTATGGAAGACTTGCACAGAGTGACACTGTAAATACGTATCTTAACGCAAAGCTACAAAGTACAAACCAGACAAGTCAGATTCTGGTAAAGATCAGCTCTAATCTGGTAGGAACTTAATTTTTCACTCTGCCAAGCCATTCCTAGGCTGCTTCCAAGCCCACTGAAATTAACTGCATCACATTTCCTACAGAAGAATGAAGCCTTTAAAACTGTCCTAACAATGAGTTCAAATCTTATCCCTGTATCTTAATCTAATGGAGTTCAGGGAAATGTCAGCTCCAAATGATGTAAAGACCTATTTCTGTGATGAGCATGAACTGGGATTCTAACTCCAAACTGCTCTTCAACGTGGTGGAAGTTTTGCTGGGGATCTGAACCTGGACTCATTTCTAGTTCGGGCCAGTTTTTTCAGCTACTTTCACAGCAGAAGCCGAATCAGTAAACCCACTGCTTGAAGACCACATCTAGAATAATGGAGATCTAAAGCTGAATGGGATTTTCAAAGGTATAAACAGATTAGGAACATTTTGACTGACCCAAGGTCTTCTGATCTCAAACTGAAGCACACATGCCACAATGGAAAACCTGCATGTCCACCCTTCTCAGATGGAATAAAGTTCAGCACGTGCATATAGGGCACCTCAGAGATAGCAAGTTTGCTGTAAACTAGGAAATTCAGGAAGTTTAAGGTGATGTGGATGAGTGCACTACACATACATATATCCAAACGTGAAAAGAGAATCAGTGACATAAACACTGTGAAACATTTCAAAGTGGTGAGAATTAGCTAAAAGATGCTAATGTGAGGACTGTAAACCACAGTACTGCACAGAACTCTAACAATTCCTCCAGGCTGAGATTCCAATGAACACCGTTCTCCTTTTGAAGCTTGGAAGGGGCAACACGAATGACCATAATTAACATGCAAAGCCACAAGATAAAGATACAAACGGAAAGGATTTTTGTGTCCATTCCTAATCCAGCCCAGAAGCTTTCTGGCTGGGAGTTACCCCTGACTTCAATTCATTTGCTTCCAACCATTAAGTCCTCCATTGGTGGGAAATCAATGTGATTAGATAAACAGAGAAGAAACTCCAGGGATCTTGTTAATGGTCAAAGTTTCCTGCTTACTGATGATTATTTTAAACGCATACCAATGGAAAGAGAGGACAACAAGAGCACTTGGCATTCACGCTAATAATACAGTCAAGTAAAACAGCAAATTAAAGCAAAACTAGGACCAGAGCAACAAAATCTTCTATTAAAAGAAATTAAATTTTCTTCTACTAGCCACCTTACTTCCTACAACTAACAATTGCTTGTACCAGGATATTATGTTTGGTCATATCCTTATTATGTTATATTCAGTTCAACTACTGAATGATCTAACAGGAATGTTATTAGAAGTCACAGAATCTTTTTCAGACTGTGTGCAGCTCTGGTGTTCTCAACATAAGAAGGCCATGGAGCTGTTGGAGCAAGTCTAGAGGAGGCCATGAGGCTGGAGTACCTCCTTTATGGAGATAGGCTGAGAAAGTTGGGGCTGTTCAGCCTGGAGAAGAGAAGCTGCGTGGAGACCTCAGAGCAGCTTCCAGTGTTTGAAGGGGGCCTATAAGGATGCTGGAGAGGGACTCTTCATCAGGGACTGTAGTGATAGGAGAAGGGGTGATGGGTTCAAACTGGAACAGGGGAAGTTCAGGTTAGATATAACAAAGAAGTTTTTTACTGCGAGGGTGGTGAGGCACTGGAATGGGTTGCCCAAGAAAGTTGTGAAGGCTCCATCCCTGGCAGTATTCAAGGCCAGGCTGGACAGAGCCTTGGGTGATATAGTTTAGTGTGTAGTGGCCCTACTCATGGCAGGGGACTTGGAGCTACATGATCTTAAAATCCTTTCCAACCTTATGTATTCTAAGATTCTATGATTTCTATGACAGAAGGGGAAAAGCTTCTAGCATGTATCTTTGCTGATTAACTGATTCTAGCAGTAGGATCTGGAGCAACAGTGACCATTCCCAATAAGTCACTAAATAATCATTTTCATATATATATATACACACATATGAACAGACAAAAAAGTGAATATGTTTACTGTGATAGCAAAGATTTCTTGAGAACCTGACCTGGCTTCAACAAGAAGACTTTTCAACGTCCATGGCCTTTGGGTTAAAGTGAATAAAGTGAAAAAAGCCAGAGAGCTGCTGAGAAAAAGCATAATGTACCTTCACACTGACCTTCAATTCTGCTTAACCAGCAGGTTCAGCTTGCACAGATCAATACTGGAAAATATAAACCCTCCAATTCTGCACTGCTGCCAAGTCCTCATCAGATTTTACCTTAAAAAAAAATCATCATCAAGCTTTACTGTATCACCAGTGACCAAAGTCATTCATGGGAATTACTGTGCTGGGAAACAAGCGTCTTCACTGCATTTGGCATCTCTGCTGGCTACCCAAATTACACTTGGATTGTTTATACACTGCCACTACCCCTTTGGCAAGCACTTCAGGAACATGGGTATCATGAACTTAAATCCCTACTAGGCAGGTACAAGCATCCCAGGTATTGATCATGTCTGCCCGTTACTGCAGTGGTACCACACTACTTCCTTTGGAGCCAAATTAGACCTTCAGCCACTTCTGCTTCTACATGAAGCCCAACTGGAGGTCACTAATGGACTGAAGAACTTCTTGGCCTGAGTTTCACTTCAGGCCTCAAGCAAGTCTGAGCAGTAAGGCAAAGTCTGGCAACGTCTGAAGGGCTACGATCTACATGGAGGCTCACTGGTGTTGGGCAGGGTAACAGCTTAGCCTGGTAGGACTACAGTTAGATCTGCTAGTAAGGACTAGAAAAAGCATGTAATTAAATGGATGTTTTCTAACAAAAATTGATCTCTACAGAAATGTGAGCTCTGCTAGGCCTGACCACCTCTTGGCTGAAGCTTTACTCTCCTTCCTGATCCCAATTAACAACATTCTATGATCAAAAGGCTGGTCAGACCCAACACCCAGGAATCAAACAAAAGACATATGACTGCACTTCCAGCGTGGATATAAGACCAAGTGAAATCCTGGAACAAAATCCATCCCCTGCTGGACAGAAAACTAAATTCTGTGGCCCAGATTGATTTCTGGGCGTTACTTTTCATGGGAAGTGACTGACATTTAAAATAGAGACTTACTACAGAAAAAGCATTTCAAACAGCTGCTCACCTCTTTCCATGGGCACCCTGTTTCACAAAATCTAGTGAGGCTGAACACTGGGAAAGCTGGCACAGAACAAAACTTAAAAGATATTACTTCAGAAACCCTGAAGCCTGAGGTATCAATAGAAAAGGACTGGTTTTAAAGACATAAACAGCCCACAGGTTTTCAGTCATAGAGAAAATAGGCAGAAGAGGGGCTTCCATGGCTTTATTTGTAGGTATATTTACTAAGGTACTACAAGTTGGAAAATTGTGACTTTCTTTTAATCTTTCTCTTGCAAAGCTAGTCTTCCTTTCCTACTTTATTTTTAGCCTCTAGGGCTCATGGCTGATTCTGAGCAACATGAAGAGCATTGGCTTGCCTCGTGGCTGTCTGCTGGACCGTATGAGGAACTCTTTCCCTTTGCTAACACGCAGCTGTTGTAAAGATACAACAGAGTAGGGACTATCCAACGTTTAAAACATTATCACTCTGCTCTTTCAGCCAAGGACTCCCATCCATATGGAGTGGGCCTATGTGTACAATAAGCAAACTACCCACGTGCTAGCAGGACACCGCTCTGGGAATGCCCTGCACATGGCACCAAGCACCTGCCTGATGAGAGAGGCAACCATAGCAAGTACCTCCCGACCTGTATTTCCCTGCCCATTGCCATTTCACATGAGGCTTTTTGGGTGCTTTTGAGCTGCTATTCACCAGTGGCAGATTTCACAAATTTCTTTCCAAAACGAGCACAGAAATGGGGAATTTAAAGGCCAAATAAGCCATCAGGAACAGTAAGGGGGCAAGACTTACTTATTCATCCTAAAGGACCTCCTCTTCTCTCCTTGCCCCAGTTCTGATTGGGACCATGGTAATTGCACTGTTTAGCGGGAGGGGTCCTCACAAGCCCTGCTGTTAGCTTTCTGGGGATGAGTGGCAGAAGCAATCACTTTAGCTATTAGCAAACAAAAAGAGCTGCCAGTTCTCACAGGGCTCTGAGATCCACCCGAGCTGCTCTGTCCCCTTCCTTTGCTCAAGTTATTTGCGGGCTGGCTGGCAGAAGAATGCCATCAATGTTTGCTAGCTGCTTATAAAACATTTTTCCAAAGGGAAAGAAAGCGTGATCCCTTCACCTCTTCCTTGCCGCTGCCCCCCTCAGCCCAACCAGCCATTCAGCACCTCGGCTGCTAGCTTTCCTCCCTCCCGCCCCTCTGTCTGCCTCTCCAACTGTTTTTTAAATCCCCTTTAGTGTGTTTCTTTAATGCACTGTCACACATTTTAATTCCATTCTTAGCCTGTCAACAATTACCTCTGCCAGCTAAACAGAGCAGAAACTGCTTGCAGTTGGCAGCAAAGATCTACTGAAGTGGGGGCTACTGTTTTTTCAATAGCAGGCTTTCATGTAAAATACTGAACTGTAGTGCAGTCTTTCTATTATAGACTGTGATTAAACTGTATTCCCCCGATAGACTTATAACCATGATTTCCTACCAGCTGGCCTGGGAAATTATTTCTGTACTTCACCCAACAGAGCTGTTATTTAGATAGCACATACCAAAAAATGCACATCCGCATTTACAGTGCCTGTGTCTGGATGCAAGGAACATGCCGCAGCTCCCGCTGGGGGCAGGTTGACACAGTGGATGGCAGCACCCAGTAGCAATGAAGCTTCCAGGGGCCAAGCAATTCTTGCAGCCCCTTCCTTCTTCAATCCTATTTAATTTCCACACATTCCCCATGCCAGGATGTCCTCCTCCTTCCCTGCCACACCCCTGGTAGTAGTAACCTTAGCTTTCTTTACAAAAGCCATTCTTAACATCCGTCCTTTCAGAGCGAGTGGTGCTCAGCTTGTTCTGCTAAAATGACTTCCAAGCACAGTCAGAACTGAGAACCTGGTCCTATGCTAACTCTCTTATTTGTCGGATTTATTTCATCCCATAAAAAGAGAACAGTACAACATGTTCTTCAGGGCACAAAACTTAAATGGGCTTTGTACTTCACTTGCAGCATTCATGAAGTTGAAAACAGAGAAGCAGTAGCAGGTAATGCTAGGAGATTACAGGCCAAAGGAAATGAGATGTGGAGAAGGAATAAGCTCCAAGCAACTGTTCTTAGTTTTGGAAACTGAAAGCACAGCATATGTTGCCTTTATTATTCTCCCATTCTGGCAAAGAAGCATCCCCCTACTCAGTTGCACCAGGAATGGGACAAGTTTCCCTCTGTGTTAGCTCTTGTTCTTTCCACGATTCCCTCCTGCCTGTGGCTGTGAATGTTCTGCTCCAGCCTCCCTTCAGCTACCTGTTACACGTGTGCGAGTCACACCAATGATTCTGGAGTCCCTTTGTGCCAGAAGAACAGCAACCACCACCTTTCTTAACTGTTCCGGCCAGCTTAGGTGATGTAGACTTGAAACCAGCACAAGCACTGCAGTGACAACCACGGGGAGGGGGGGGACCTCTTCAGACAGCACAAGCACAGCAGAAGGGGACTGTGTCCCTCAACACCTCTGCCTTGGCTGTTGTGGCTGGCAGGTCAAGGAGCAGGGCAACCACAATGCAACCACAGCAACACCACACGTGCTCCCTTGCATGCTCCACAAGTGGCAGTAGTACAAGGGATCATCACATCCCCCCAAAATATCGCTTGCACATCTTTAATATAGAGGTAGGAGCACTGAGGACCTCAGAAAAAGAAAAGGGGGGAAGAAAAATCTGTAGAAGACATGGAAATGAACTCACGCTTTTAACAACAGAAACAAGAAGGTGTGTTGCTGCACAGCAATTGTCTGCGGATGCCTCTACTCAAGGCAAAGGGCTGTAAACCAAAACCCACAATGACCCATGGAATAACTAACAATGGTCACTATGTGAGGCAGATCTAGTTTTAAACAGAGAATAAAAAGACCCAAACCTGCAACTGTAAAATTTAACACTTACTTGTCTTGACTTTTTCCTAATACTGCCTTTTCAAACCTCATTGTCTTAGCTCATGCTGATTTAGCAACAAAGGTGTTAAAGACATCTGTGGTGACCCGCATACATGTGTGGAACAACACAGAGTGTTTTCTTTTTCCTTCAGGTTTCTTTTCCTCCAATGCACTTGAGGAAAGTATAGTAAGACAATATGAATGGGGAGCGTGAGTACTACCTCTAGTACTGCCTTGCAATCACATTTCAGTGTGTATAAGCTCATTTTGCAGTACAAATGCAGAAGCCACTTGTACAAATGAAGACGGGGGGTTGTTTTCATATTACGTACCTCATGCTTTAATTTTAGGTCTCATACTTTGTGGGTTCATTTCTAAGCCGTTTTAAGTGCTCGGACCTCACTGTTTTGCCTCTGGCATTAAGGCACAGTAGAGACCAAGGACAGAGAAGAAAGGGAAGATAGCACTGTTTGCTGTGGCTTTCATTCTGCTCCACTCCCTTTCCCAGATGAATGCAGTAACTTTCACTGCCACTTTGTCGGTGAGACAGAAATATGCAGCATCAAACATGCTATTCTAAAGCGCTGTCTGGGATATGAGCTGAGGGAGCTTGAGCCTTTGCTTGTGTCAACAGCATCTTTCACATCTCAAAGGCATGGGGAGATGAAGGTCACTGAGGAAGAGCACTGGAATCAACACAAACCCAGCTGACAGTGTTTTGCTTGAAAAAAAACCTGCTCCTCTTTTTTATTTTTTTCCCCTCATTTTTGACCAAAAAAAAATAAGAAGGAAATTATCTATTTAAAAAGATCATACTGCTAACAGCCGTTCACCCCCAAACCACCTGCATCCTTAAGATAACTCCAGTCCTAAGCCTCCCCAGGAGCTTAGCAGTGCGAACGCTGCTGAGGCACTTGCCATTTCTGGCTCTCTGCAGCACTGAGTTCTGGGGCTGGAAACTGCTTTGCCTGCCCTTTAAAGCCACCTTGCCAGACAGACACTTGCTGCCACCAGGAAAGACCTCCATACGAAATACCAAGTGGCTTAGCAGAAAGTGAAGGGGATGGAGAGAAATGCTTGCTCTAAATCTGATCCATGCACCATACCACCAGTGAAGGGCAACCTGACCGAGCTGGCCATCAAACTCCAGCTGTTTCTTTTTCCTGTGTGCATAGAGGTGAGTTTTGTTTTGAGATGAGGCTCCAAATACATATAGTTTTAAAAGACACAGTAGATGGCTTCCCTTGGTGGAAATACTTACTTCTATATTGTTTTCCACAAATGAGCTCAGAGAATATGAAAAAGCTCACCTAATGAATTACTTTCATTATACTTCTATAATACATAGGTAAGAACTCCCCTTGGCATGACACAGAGGGAAATATGAAACACAGAAGGGAGTAAGAGGCCTGCAAAAAGTGAGACATAAAGTCCGTGGGTGATCAGAAACATTGCTTTGATCTTTTGCTGTTATCACTGTCTGAAGATATCCTGTTCTTGCAGGGCACTACTATGTGCTCTTAATACAGCACAATGTTAACACCATCAAATCAGCAGCAGGGATATTGGTCTTTTAAAAGGACTGGGAGTTCAGTCACCTCCCTTATAACAATCAGCACAATAGTTACTTGAAAATAGATGCAGACATGTTCAGAAGACGGTAAATCCCACCACGCTATTTCAGGAGAAGGCGAGATCAAGACTAATAAAGAAACAACCTAGAACATTGATTTTTCAGGTTTACAAGATGTTTCAGACAGAGCTGGCTCTGTGGAATTTGGCATCTAGTAAGAGTTTAGTATGGAAATAATCTACAGTCTCTGCCACATATCCAACTTCGGTATCCATGGAAAATTTTTATAATGGGAGTGGGGGTTTGCTTTCTTTTTTTCCTTATTAAATTCTTCATTTGCCACAAAACCAGAAAGAATAAAGTTACACTCTAGACAATGTTGCCTACAATTTCCCTTTTGTCCTACACTTCATTCTCTTATGAAATCTGTGCTGACTGGAATTCCACTGCTACAAAAGGCATCTGAACTGGACAGCCAGCCAGTGAACCCCAGCCAGAATCACAGGTACTCCTATACCACCAGACAGAGGATGACTATTAAAACTCAGTAGGAATTCCAAACCCTCTAGAATATGTGCCAAAGTAAAGTTAACCTTACTTGTTCCTTAGCTAAGCAGTATCTAGAGACAGAAAAATAGTAAAGAAACACACCTCCAAGACAGTTTCGTCATCAGGGCTGTGTCCCAACACTATTTATGCCACCTCATTATGGTCCTTTTCTGCTCCAGATAAAGGAGAGCACATACAGCCTCCAGACACAAGCTCAGTCCTTTGTGCGTTCTCACCTGAATGGAAATTCCCATTGCAAAGACATGCCACGCTGCAAAATAGTGGGAGCTTGGAAGAATACTTGGTTCAGATAGTAGAAATCTGTAGTGCACACTGGAACACGACACTGAAGAGCAGTCAGCAACGCACTATTGTCATGCAGGCTAACCACGTACTGAGCCGTATGAGCAAGAAATAGTCAACAGCTTAAGAGAAGACATTATTCCCCTCCCCTTATTTTGAATGGCATATGAAACCTCACGTATCTCTCTGCAGCTCAACAGAGATGTCCACAGATCAGGGAGTCCAGCAGAGGACAGCTAGGATGGTCAGGGGAATAGAGTAGATAAAATACAAGGGGAGTATGAGGAAAATGGGGTTTGTTTACCCTGGAAAGGAGGTGGCCAGTGGGGGGATCTAACTGCACACTTCCACTGCCAAAAGGGAGGTTAACAGAGACAAGAGGTAAGTGTCCTGAGGCAACAGGCGCAACTTGCAAGAAGGAATTTCAGACAGGTAGGAGGCATCAAGGTTATTCGCATTTCTGCACTTGCTACCTTTCCCTTGCAGATTGCCTTACTGGTGAGATGAGAGAGGTCCAAATGTTTACTCCATTCACTTAATCCCATTTTCTCATCCACAGACTGTCCATCAAAAAATTAGGGGTGGGGGGAGGTGGGGAGAAAGATAAATATACAGAGCATAGCCCTCTAAACTTCCTTCATGTTTGACCAACACAGAGCTGGGAAAGAAACTGCCCCTCTTTCTGGGTCTACCTGTGTGTATTTGTTCCTCCCAACCAGCGTGAGCTGGTGTGGTGGCATGGCGCTGTCAGTCTGTCAAAGACCCCTGAAGAAGGATACTTCTTACCTGCAGGGCTACCTATTTTTAACAAGTTTATCAGGTGACTTAAAAGAATATATTACCTATCCCTTCCCAAATCCTTCTCCTTGTAATCTGAGGCATTATGGACATTTCTTTTGAAGTAGAAGAATCTTGGTTGCAAAACAAGAAGGCTGAGAGCTATCATGGTCAAGGAACCAACCAGGCTTCTTTATGCTCAAGCCAGCCCCAATATTCCACATTTACCTACCACCTGTGATTGAAAAAGGACATCATCCTTAAGCTACAACAGCAAGCTGACATTTGAATTACAAAGAGAAAGACTGCAACACCCAAGTTACTGCAAGCGAGGAAACTGCAAGGAGATAATAGCTTCTGACACCAAGAAGTGATAGTCAGCATGTAAACCTCTAACAGTATCAGCTTATCATTCTTATTATGAATCAAACACCCACTTTCTAGTTTTATGTAGTATATTTGTTCATGATACTATCACAAAAGACAACGATTACATTAAATCAGCACACAGTAATAAAACACTTCACAGAGAGAAACTGTTAGAAATTTGGACCGGTTAGAGTTACTGGACTGGTCAAATGATAGCCTACTCCAAGAAAATGTGACCTCTGCAGTGCACTTCAGCTTTGTGCCTCTGAGGAAGGGTATTTATTTGAAATACAAATATTCTGAAAAGCAATGGTGATCTCCAAAAAGCACCAACAAATGAAATGTCTGTAACAACAATTTCAGCCTTCACTACTTGCAAATCCAGCTTCACGTAGTAAAGGTCAATCCCCTTTTCCTGGAAACCCTGCCTGCAGCAGGACTGACCTGTGCAAAAGTGCTTTTCATGACATTTGGCTAAAGACTGCAAGCTGCAAAGTTGAGTCATAGGCAAGAGGATGGGTGATTGTAAAAGTGTGTGTAGGGGTTTCTTCCAAGCTTTCCATGAATACAAATCCCAAGACGTTTCAGCAAGGCAGGCTTAGCAGGGCTTGAGAAAGATTCTAGGAAACCTTTACACAGAATTGCTTTCCCTTTCTAAGTTAGCATTATTGTTCAACACAATGGCCTTCACTTAGTAGGAATCAAGGGTCAGCAGTCTTTTTGTGATAGGTAAAAAAGGTGCCTCGCAGCAGCACACGGAGCTAAGTAGATAAAACATTTTAGTTGAAAGAGAAAATACCTGCTTGCAATGGCAGATGAATGGTTTTATGCCCTGCACTTCACGTGCAACTGGAAAGCAACTCTGAGGTCTCCTGAACAAACTCATTCAGTGCTTACGAGAGGGGAAGTGTTATGTCTACAGCTTCCTCAACTTCCTGAGCACACCTAAGCTGTGTCTGAGGTTACAGAGACAGTATACAGGAACTCTCACTGCAACCAGGCTTGCCTTTTGTCTGGTCTACCACTGGGTCCTACAGTTTCTGGGGTACAACTGTCTCCTTGTCAGTAAAAGCAAGATACAAAGCCTTGATTTCACCTTATATTTTTGAGCAATTTAAGTTTCGTTCTGTTCCTACATGCAAAATCCCTCAATTCAAGAAAAAATGAAAGACTGAGATAACCAGGCCATTATCACAATTACACTTGCGGGAGGAGACACAGCTTTCAGAGCTGATATCTCCCTACATAAATCTTCCACAAAAATGCAGTAAAACATTTAAACGGCATTATATGAGATATGCCTTTCTCTTTCCTAGGAAGAAGACAGTCTATCAACAGGCTCTATGAAGAGCTAACCTGAAACTGTTCCTGAGTTTTGCTCTTGCAAATCTGAGTAATCAAACTGAGCAGCCAGTTCTGCAAAGAGTTACAGTATAAACCGGCAGCTTCATTTCAGCATTTCCCCCTTGCCTCTCTTCTTAATGGCTATACTCTAGTCTCACGTATCTGAACTCTATAACTACCCCACAGAACAACTTGCCTAGTTAAGAGTTTGCATTACCTACATAAATGTTGATTAGCACCTGAGATGATGCACAGCACACAAGACTTCCTAATGAGAGACAAAAGGCTATTAATTCTATTTAGTTGCACACCAAAAAACTACAGCAAATAACAAACATATACAGGAATGTGCACTCTCCTCCCAGAGGACAAAACTCAGAAGTAAAAACCAGGAATGACAGGGAAAAAAAATGGCATTGCTGACAAACATTAAGCTTCAGAAGTAAAGATCAAATGTGTGCCTGTGAGAGGAGGGGAAAAAAATCACAATAGGATCAGAGAATGCCCTGTTGTGTGTGGGATTCCTGCCATGATATGGAACAGGGATGCTCAAATAATAAGGTTATTTTGACAATAAGGAGCATTGTGCTAGTAGGCATTTCATAGGAAAAGCAGGAAGTACTCCCCAAATAACAATAATAACTTCAGGTGTCTGGTTACAAGCACTGGATGTCTTCTGCTTTGCTGGTTATTTGTTGGGCAGAAGGGGTGTCTATGATATTCATGGATAAAAGAAGTAACCTGTAAGAAGTTATCATTACACAGCAAATGATAGGAAGGTCAGTGATATTGACTGACTGATTAAAAATGAGATTTATCAGAAAGAAGCAGACGAATAGCTCATATACACGAAATACTGCAAATAACAGATAATGCACCAGGGGATTTATTACTAAAATCAATTTGATTTTCTAAGCCTTAGGCAATTTCGAACCTGCAAGCAAAGAAAAGGGCTATTCTCCTCTAGAAAATATTTCTTCTGGCAGAAAAACAGGAAAAAATAAAAAAAGAGGAAAAACCTGCTAAACATTCTCCCCACAGAAACCAAACCAGAAAAGGAAACAGGAAAAAATCTCCAACCCTTAAGGTAGCAGAGCTCTATGCTTCATAACTTCATGTACTGCGTTGTCAACCAGACTGGCAGATATGAGAAAGCTGACAGCTCTCCAGAGGACCCCGCTGCAGCCGCTGTGCAGAAGACTGGAACGGCACAGACCTGAGCCTGCATGTAATGAGACTGAGGAGAGCTGGAAGGTAAATTCCCTCCCCCAGCCGTGAGGAAGGAGCAGACAGGCTGTCTGCCAAGCCTCACATGTGCCCTTCTGCATGTGCAAATGCACATACACAGGCACGAGCCTCCCCTCCTGGGAGGTTTTGCTTGGGGGAGGCACTCTCATGGGAAGGGGAAACTGAAACGTCGAGGTTCTGTTTGCCACAAATGTGCTGCAAAAAAGCATTATATTACATTTAGGAAAAAAGAAAACAAACCCAAAAACCCAGCTCGCACTCTGAGCGTCTTACTCATGAATCCAGAGAATATACAGTCAAATCGAGGAAATACTGACACATCTGTGCTCCTTTTTAATGCCTTAGGTTAAGCACACTGGAAAAGCATCATTAACTGGTGATAGTTTAAGTTGGAGGTCTTGTGCACCAGCCTGGCTAAGAATATTAGGCCTCATTAAACAAAATAATAATAAAAAAAGAAAGGAATAAACATAGCTGCTCTAATACTCCATTCAGTTTGTCTAATCCCACTTTAATTGGTACCCATGTAACTGGTCTCTTGCATGGAACTGTACCAGACACATGCGCTTCACACAACTGAACACTGCAAACACAACCAATGCTTTAATTCACTCCTGCCAATTCTGGCCCCAAAAGACTCTTGAGGAACACAGACACATTCTCCCTGCAGGTGAGGCAATCCAAAACACAGGGCTGTGAAGGTGACTTGGAAAGCACACAGCTTAATGTCAAATGGCAGAGGAGTGATGGCTTGTTGGTAGCTAATAACTTAACGTGATGATTGCATGAGACAACATACCAGCACTTCACCATTTTCTACAAATTCACTGCCACCTATAATGAACAATCAACCCCTAACAAAAAACTATGTGACTTCTGTTACTGAATGCATACTACTACCACGGTGAGGTTAGCTCTCAGCAAGTTCAGGTTTACCCTGATCCAAATCTAAAACAGATGCAGGTCATGTACTCTGAAAACCCAGATTAAACCTGCTCAAGAGGTTGTGAGCAAGCTAAAGGCAAGCCAAAGGCAAGCTAAAGATAGCAAGCCAGAAGCTGACACCGACAGTTGTGTGCTTGCTGCCCATGGCAGGAACTATCCTGCTATATCATCACATCATTTATGACTTAACAGGATAAAGGCTCAACAAAACAGATTGCAAAGGACAACTGCCACCCTATTGCAATGCAGATGTCACATCAGTTCTACTTCAATAAAGCATTCTTATTACCAGTGGTATGCTTGTGCAAAAGGTACAGAATAGGAACAGGTTTGCAATCTTCATGCTCCTTTCTGACAGGAATGCAGAAAAGGGCCTGTTTTGCAGGATGTGGTACCACCTCCAAATATGATGACATATAGCTGTACATTAATACACACTCATTATGTACATGCAGAAACCCAGAGAGCATCAACAGACGACAGAAAGAGAAAGAGAAGAAACATACGTCTTCTTCTTTGCATAATATTCAGAGATGTGACTTTGGGTTGTACCTGCTCTGACATGTTATCTTGCTGATTGCATTGCAAAGCAGTGGCATTTTAAGGTGCATGAATTCCTTAGGAAAGGTGGTTGTGACAATAAGCAGTCAGCAACAAATGGAGATGCTGCTGGCTTGCATATTCTTAAAGGGAAGTATTGCATTGGCAGTCCTTTGTGTCCAGTATACCCTCAACTAAAATCAGTCACTGTGCAACAATAAAAAAGAATAGAAATACCTACAGAAGAAAGAACGATTTTATAGCCTCGCGCCTGGGTTGAGGAGGATATGTATGCAGATTATGATAATTCTGAGAAAATTAATAGGTATTTTATTACCCAAGTAAAAGCACAGGACATTAATAGACCATGCTGGTATTTTTTAACAGACAGAAAGATTATGGCCAGGTCTCTGCTTCCCCATCAAACCCTTGCAGGTGCAAGACAGCCACACCGACCCTCCTGACATTGGCAGCCAAAGCTCCGGTACCTTCTCATCCCAGCCACCTTCTTGTGAAGTTCATCTACCAAAATTCTTTAAAAGCAGTAGAAGGAAGAGTCCTTTTATTCATGAAACGTTTACTCTGGTAAAGAAACGCTTGAGAAAGTGAAGGATGTAGAGCTTTGCATTTCAAAGTGCTAGTGAGACCCTTTTATTCCAAAAGAGAGAGCTTTATCAGCACTGGAGAGTGACTTGGAATAGGGAAGTGAATGGGAATTTTCACTCTTTGCTCAGCCTGAAGCACCTGAAGTAGGTGACATAGCACAGGTTTTTTCCTGCACATCATGTAACTAAACTCCACAGCTTCCACTCACACGTCCATTCTTGTTCTGCTCATTTTTGCTAATGTGCCATGCTCTCTCCTTCTGCCCTGTTGTTTTGTCACGGTGTTTCCATTTCCAGGCAATAATGACTTCATGAACTATAGCAAATCTAAGCAATCAGAATATGAAGAAAGAAGGAACAGTGCATTGGAAAGATACGAGTTACTCCTTTCAATTCCTTTTCCCCACATACCAATTTAACTTTCACTGTCCAGAACCAGTCTGGCCCCTGGAACATGGTCCACGAGGACACTCCTCTAGAACTGATGTTCCCCAGAGCACTCTGTATGGGAGAACGTGCAATAGTGATGACCACGTTTTGACAAAGACAGCTCTTTCACCTTGTCCCCTATGATCAAGTTATCTCAGACATTCACGCTCAGCATTCCCCAAACCAGTCACAGAAGCTGCAATAGGCTTATCCTCTTCTCATATCCATGGCGTCCAACCAGACCACCTCTTCTATACTGGAGTGTTTGGGCAATGCCGAGTGAAATTCCTGCCTGTGGATATTATGGCCTATTCATTACCTCCACCACATGGTTCTCTGCCTTCCCTTGACATAGCAGGTCACTCACAAATGCTGACAGTATCTAAAGGCAGTTTCTCTCCCTTTGTCTTCCTCAAAACCAGCAGATACACTTTCAAAGGACTGCTCAGAGCATGCCTGTTTTCTTCTGTGTGTTTACTGTCCCTCTCTATTAACTAAACAGGAGTAAGAGAGCTATAGGCCTCGACATGAGTTAGCTTTTTTGACACCCTTCTGTAATCTTCAGGAATCTGCACAGCTTTATATGTCATGATGTGACTCTCCCTTCCTGACTCCTCCACACTCAGGCACGCAGACACAGACATGCATGCAAGCATTCCCAAGGCTTCCCTGCTGCAGCCTAAGGGCAAATGAACAGAGAAGCTTCGTGGAAAACCCCTCTGGGACTGACTGTACATGGAGCAAAACTGCCTCTCCAACAAGTAAATAAATAAACAATGTGATCCTTAGGTTTGATTTAGACTGTAGTTTCCTTTTCAATAACTATCTGCATTCACAGCACACTTAACCAACTCAACAGTATTTAACAGGAGGCTCATACTATTTTCAGGGGACTTCAATTATGAATTAGACTGAAACTTCTTCCTCTTTTTGTTTCTTTATTTCCTTTAATACTTTACTAAGTGGCAGTATATAGAAATTCCTCTTCAAACAGACACATTGCTTCAAGATTTTACATCAGGGAATAGCACTATTCTCTTCCTGCCTGACTCCACTGTTTTCCTCATGGCCATCACGTTACAAAAGAAAACAAAACTAAATAAACACAACAAACAGCACACTAAAAAAGCCCAGGCACCAAACACATTGGCTGAGATGAATCCCATGTTTCAATTTGCAATGATCCTTCACCTTGCTACATATAGCATATTTAGTTGAAATAAATAGAAACACTTAAATTTCACAGTCACCTCTGTCCATTTCAAATGCCCAAACACATCTGACTTTGAAATGAACTGCAGAGCTGCTTATATAGCCTCCATGTTCTAGCAACAGACCCCATGAAACCAAGGCTTCTTATTAAAGTCTCAGGCAAGTGTAAGGACAGTTAACTCTCTAACATCACGACTGCCTGGTCCAGTAATGACTTCTTTCCAAGTCTTTATTGTATTCGATATGTCACTTCGCACAGACCAGAATTTTTGCACCAAATGCTTTAGAAGTTACATCTCCAACTGATCATTCATTAGTAAACATAAAAAGTAGATACATAGGGCATAGTTACCAGCAGAAAGCTATGTCCTAGAAGGGCCAAGCAGCAGGAGAGCCTTCATTTAGAAGTCAGAGCCCCAGTCTCTAGGCCTGAGAAAGAGGAAATGCTGTCACAGAGAATGAGCCACCACACATTTAAATTTGGCAGAAGAGGTCAGGATCAAAGTGATACTTTCAGGCTACTACCAATAGAGCCAGCTAGGCATGATGGGGAGCCAGACAAATCTTCTGGCTATCCACTCCTACAGTCACAGAGAGCAAGAAATTCCTGGCCATTTCAGCTCCTCCGTATATCTCACATGTCAATTGGGATTGTGTTCAGCCGGCTGTTTCTTTGGAGGTCAAAGTAACAACCCTACTCCCAGCTTTGGAAGAAGGCAGAGATGTATTCTGATAATGAAAACAAAGAAGAGTTGAGTTAAGCTTCAGGAACTCAAACAACATTTGGTCTAAGCTTTGAGAAAGGAGATGGAAGAGGGTTTGTACTTCACTTCTTGCTCCAGCAGAATCCAGGTGATTAAAAGGGACTCTTACCTGTTGTCATTGTCAGCAATGTGGTTGGATCTGACTGCACCTAACAGGCCATTTTAAGGCTGGACTTAGGAGGATTTACGTGAAGGGGGAGAGGCCATTCGTGTCTTCAAGAACGGCAGGACAGAGACTGCTGCCTAAATCTTAAAGCAAGGTTCTGCATGCAGATTTATGAGAACCTTCAGAAAAGGATCCCAGGCTTGGTTCTCAGCAGTGAATACAGTCAATAAATTATTTTGCTCATTTTCTATTTAGGTTGTAAGTGTATATTTAATTATGCCCCATTAGGTAAATATTTGAGTATTTATATACTTCGTATCTTTTGTGTATACATCAGCTACAAAAACATTCTGGCTTAAGTTTATTTAAATGAAGAAAGAAGACTTGCTTTTTCACATATGCAAAATTATTCTTCTATTAATATAGCCCCTGAATGAGATGGAGCATGCTACAGCTGCCAAGCTCTTAAGACCCTGGTTATATGTCTACAACTACCAAGCTGTTAAGACCGTGGTTTGATGTAAGTCTGTTTTCAGTTTTTCTGTTATACACCCAGAATCATTCTATTTCACATAGTCCTGATACTGATATTCAGACTGCTTATCAACTGAAAGTTTAATATCACACAGTAACATCACTGTGTGCTGTCAATGGAGTCAAAAGATGAATATATTGCTAGACAGCAGGATTTATTTTCATCCTCTCTAAACACGCACAGGCACAGATGCATGTATCTGCTGTACAGGAAGGGAGGGAGGCAGGGAGGGAAGTTTGCTTTTCAAAGATACAAAGAGAAATTAGGTGCCCAGTATCTTTCCATTATACAATGGATATGTATATGCTATGTAGAGCAAAAACACACCTGTGCACTTAACTGCTTTAGAGATTAAAGTATTTATATATATATCTGAAAAAACTACAAACGAAACCCAAACCTGCTCCCCCCCCCCAAAACCCCCAGTGCCTCTAACACCTACATTCTACTAGCACTTTCAAACTTTTCTGCTAGGAAATGAAGCTGAGGTGGTGAGAAGTTCCTATTTTTACTCTGCTACTGACACGGAGAACAGTTGAGAGCAGAGATGAACACACACATACATATACACATGCTAAGGCAGACACAGAAACAAAATTCCTTGAGTTCTTTGGTATACCACAACTTCAAGGAGTTGCCAGTATTAACTGATGCTCATGTACCCTTCCCTGTTCCGAGGGCAGGCTGCCACTCACTCGAATGCTGTCGGGCTTGATAAAAGAACAACGGCGCCTTTTAGTTCCACGTGGGCTGAGCTGGAGCAGTGAGAGCATTATGCTATTACTTTAAATTACACTGACAGGGGAGGGCTGCTGGGGTTATACGGGACAAGCAATGCTGCACAGCCACCAGTAGTAGAAGTAATTAGCTGGTGTAATGAAGAACAAGAAAAAGGAGAGAAGCCTTGGACAGCAGTGCGTTGTACTGTCAGCATTATCATTCTCCAAGGCTTCCACAGAACAATGCACTGCTGAGCCTCTGGTAATCTCTACACATGGCTACCCATGAAGAGAGTAATTAAGAAATGTCATTGCCTCCTTGGGAAAATACCATCCTCTTTCAACAGAATGATGATAATCTCCATAACAGCCCCATTCTCTCTCTCTCTCTCCTCTCTTTGTTTTGGTGGGGAGTAAAAATGCCTGACAATGCACTCGAAGCTCAAGGCGCTTTTGTTCTTCCTTTCGTTACACATCAACCCAAATAAAGCACTGCGGTTGAGCCAAAACGAAGCTAGATTTAGAAGCAAAGGCTTGCACTCCTGAAGTCTGTACTACCAGGCAAAGCCAGATCTGCATGGAGCATCCCTACTGAAAAGAGTATTTAAAATTCAAGTATTGAGCATAAGAGGGGCAAAATCTTACAAACTCAAGCCCACAAAGAGTAAGGCCTTTACAGGAGCTTGTGGATGACAAACACAGAATGATCTGGTGACAGAGGCAGCACTAGAGCCCTTGCCCAAGGGCCAGGAAAATAAGTCTGGGCAGGACTGCTGTTTCAGGTCTGACTGCAACCAAAAAGCAGCTCTCCTGCAGGGGTGTGCAGTCATCTTACCCAGGAAAAAGATCAATGCTTCCAGGCCAACATTAACAAGACAACTGCTATTTTTCCAGCACTGGGCCAGACTCATGTTACCCTTTACTAGGTGACCTTTGTATCATACCCATTCTTCATCAATCAGACAGAAAAGACTGGCCCTGTTAATTGACACCATGCCTGAAAATATATACCTAAAGCTGACCTTAAAGGCTATAATCTATTGTTTTCTAATAAAGATTTTCCAGAGAGCTCCATACTGCTGTATGGAGCAGTCTGAAGCAAAGCAGTCTGCACTGTCAGACAGCAATGCCTGAGCCATTGCCACAAGTCACTGGGGAAGCTCAAAACACCCTGCAGTTCTTTCCTCTTCTTGCCTAGTAGATGTGCACCACTGGAAATGGATGAGAGCTGAAAGATATCTTGCTTGTCACAGCCGTACCTGTATAAATACCAGAAATCCCTTTACAAAAGGTGTGATTAATTATGTAAGGAAGGATTTCTGAGAAAAGGGGTTATTGCAGCAGCCTGCTAATGAGGCTGATCAAGTCAAATACTTCTTTTTTCCTTCCCCAAAATTTCATTCCAGGTTGTTTACTCTGCTCTCTGAAGTTAAGCAGTTGTGCCTACACAGCTAACATACCTCTGATTCTCCAATTCACTGCACATTTGGATTGTACTGGAGGCAAATATTTGCAGCTAGAAAGTAGACAGCGGAGAGTTTAAACGTAGCAACTGCTATTTCTATTGGTTCCAGACTATTTCTCTGATAAAACTGAATGGATGAGATGAAATGTAAAAGGTATCTTTGGGTTCTGTGTTACACAATGCAAAAAGGCCCAGGTTCCCGACCCAGGGCTTTCAGACATGAGTACAACTCATAGTAAGTACCACTATTCACGTGTTTTATCCTGGAATCCTTTAGGCAGAAATACGACACTAATTAGTGTGTTCTGAGCTTCTGAGCAATTTTTTCTGCAAGCACAATTACATACAGAGTGTTGATGCCTTTTTGAAGGAATAAATAAGGGAAAATAAACAAAAATTCAAATATGCATTTTTTTTTCTCCCCAAGTCTGCACTGATTGTGGTAACTTGTCGTTCTCCAAAGGAGCCTGTTAGCAGTCTCTAGCTTCCCAATTTCAAGACATTATCTGGAGACACTTTTGGATTAGTCTGACATTCCTCCTCAGGATACAGCAGAAATCAACCAGGTAAGTCATTAGGCAAAAGATAATCACAGCGACGTTAAAAATATAATGGAAAAATGAATATTTAAAACCAGCTGAATACACAGTTTGGATGAAAGTGGAAGTGATTGAAAATCACAACTCCTCATGGGCAGGTTCAAAAAGAAGGGGTAGAGAAAACAAAGGTTTGTGTAATGGCTTTTGCAAGAAGCACCAGTATTTTTAATTCTGAAATGAACTATTGTAAGGATAGTAAAAAAAAGACTAGAATCTGTTAAAAGTCCAAACAGAGAACTACCTCTGCAGTAGGCACATAACCCTGCCTGATAGGGATGCAGTCTTCGCAAACGCTTGTATTAAGTTTTGGCTTACTCTGTATCTTTTGTCTCTGTCTACAGCACATGGCAATTTTCTTCAGCTACAGACTGGTGGGTTTGCTCGGAGGGCATTTTTTACATGATTCCTATATAACCACATCTCCAGGTCTTTTATTTTTTTAAGTGAAAGTTGCAGAAACAGGTAGGTATGACGGGGACGTATTCAACTGATCTATACTGAAAAAGCTGCAAGGATCCTAAATCTGCTTTCGATAGAATGTACAATATCAACTCTGAAGCAATGGGCTGTCCCTTTCTGCCCATTTATGATCTCAACTGTTCTGTCACTGACTTCAGTAGACTCCTGATCTTAATCCAGAAATGCCCACATGTGATAAAATACCACCATTTTACCTTGGATTATCAAGCCTAAAAGTGAGTATCTCATCCAGAATTCTTGTGCAAAAGCTCCTGAACCAGGTGCTGACACAATCAGCCTAGATAATGCCATGAAAACTCTGGTTAACTTATTTATTTAGCTTGCCAAACATCCCAGAGCTGTTTTGACTCCAACAGACTTTCCCCCAGGGCGAATTCACTCAACCTGTTTTCACAGGGATTTGCAAGTGGTCTCTATTGTTTTGACTAAATACCTGACTGAATGGGAAGATAAAACTTCATTCTCATCTTTCTGTAAAGTTAGGCCATTTTCTAAGATGGCTCCCAAGGAGCAAAGAACCAGAGAGCTTCAAACCAATGGAGAAACCACAGAGCTTCAAGCAATTAGCTGAACACTCCATGCCCCAGTTAGACAGACTTATTTTGTGGGCTACTTTGCTATGGTACTGTAAAATGGAAAAAGAGAGAAGGGTAAAAATGCATGCGGTAGAGAGGGGTGAAAATCACATTTATAAGGCGATAAAATTCGGCCTGACTCAGGTCAAATGCTTGTGTCATTGCTGCCAGGCAAAATTATGGCAGATCAGTATTAACAATGCGTTCTTTATTGCAAATCTATAGTTCTTCTTCTCATACTTACTTTTGGTAATGGGTCAACACAGAATCCTGAAAAAGTACATATATGTATACACACATAAGAGTCATACCAAGTAATGCTAAATTTGTGTGCATGCATGTGTGCATTTTGTTTCATTTTGCTCCCATTTGCCACATGAATGTCTTTTCAAACACATTCATTATTATGACAACAGGTTGAATTCACAATTCACCATCTGCCTGAACAACATTAACCTTCACGTAACCTCGTATTATTATTGTTAGGCTTTGTCTGAAATTTAAAATCATCATAGAATAAGCTGGGGGGACAACCCTTGCACTTAACATCATCCCTTCTATTATAAGCACAACCATCCTTCTCCTAATGCAGCTGGAAATTAGCATTTGGGATTGATTTTACCCACTGAAACATGCTAGATTCTTTTAAGACAGTGCTAGTGTGTTAATAACTGCCTTGTACCATGGTACAGGGTTCAGGTCCCCCTACCTCCCCACCTTTCAGAAAGTGTAACTTCCAAACAACACTGCTGGGCTGCTGAAGTATGTTGCCAAATTCCCTTTTCTCCTAGAGACAGAAGCATATGATTTGCCAACTGCTGTAAGTACCACAGAGCTCTTCCTACAGAATTTCTTCAAAGGATATTGAGTTTCCACTGAAAAATACAGCCAAGTCCCTCTAGCGGGAATATTAACACAGCTTGTGGCGCAACCTAAGCACCGTAAGGCAGTGGGCACTGCATCCAGCACTCGCTTCTTGACAGCAAAAGTGCAGAGGCAGACTAAGAAAGTTCAGTGAATGACAAACATCTCACATTCATTCTCCTGTTTCTGTGAGAGCATTAAGCCTTTCCATACACCCAAATCTAACCCTCCTGACAGAAAGCTGATTATTCATACACTTACTGTATGTGCATAGCTGGATAAAGGAGCAGCTTTGTAACTTTCAAAAAATATCTTGTATTAGAGAGAGTATTTTAAATCAAAATCCATTTCAAAAACTCTTTCCTGGAAGTATGTCACCATTTAATAATTGAGGCTACAGCATCTCTGCGCTTCTCTTCCAGAGAATCGTAGGCTGCTTTAGGTTGAACAGGATCTTGAAGCTCCTCCGGTTCCAAGCCGTGCTATGGGCAGTGACACCTTCCACTAGAGCAGATTGCTCCAAGGCCTGTCCAACATGGCCTTGAACACTGCTCAGGATGGGGCAGCCACAGCTTGGCTTGGACCACAGCTGGCACATCTGTTTTCAAGTGGCATCCACTCCAAGCACCAGTCAGCCATGAGAGAGTCCAGTTCAGGAAAAATTCCCTGTATGTGAAGTGGCACATTAGGCCATTAAGCACACACTTAAGTTTGAGCATTTGTTTAAGGCCTTTTCCTCAATCACACATGAAGTCAAAACATTTTTCTATTACCTGATTTGGAGGTGCCCGGCGGAGGAGCAGAGCTTTGCTTGACTTCCAGTCAGCTGAAGAGCTTAAGAGCCCCAGCTTCATAGACTCAGGCTCTATGCACAATGGAACAGTGACAATCCTGCACACACCTATCTGCTATTGCCCCCGTATTTCCAACTCAAAATTTTTAATATCATTTGGGCAATGTGTGTCAAACAAGACCACAGAAGACACAAAGAAAGAAGCCCATTAACCACTTCACGGTTCATATCATGGTTTCACTCTTAAAACTGCCAACAGGAAAGTGAAACAGTTTTTCTGAGATTTAGAGATTTCTGCAGTATTAAAGGTATCATCATATAAAACATATTTTTAACACTTTACATTGTTGCTTTCCTAAAGGCAGTAACTTGTATTGTCTGCCAACCTGATACTCAGCCATACTTTGATCCAGAAAGGAGAAGTCCGGGTTTGCAGCCACAAGCATTCTGAAATATAATACTTTGCTATTTTCCTTTTTATTATTTCTGAGAAGAACAGGCTGGTTCCCCGGCTTTCCAGAAATGTCCAGCCTTTACCTGGTTTCCTCTCCTCACAGACCACAGTGCTCGGGGCTGCTAGTCATTTGCTCAGTTCTAAACAGACCTTTCTACCGTCAATAGCAATATCCATTAACAAAATATTTTTACATATACTGTATGATTTACTTTCATCATCCACTACCACTCTGTACTCAACATTCAGAAATTAAATTGGCAGTTACTGGTCACCACTGCTACTGCCTTTGAAAGCTAACCTTTTACTGTGTGCCTCAGATGGGTTTTTGGCAGTGATGAGATGAGCCCAGTTGCTTCTGTTTTACCTTTCTTTGCCTCACCCCCTTCTCCTGCAATAGCACTGACACAACAGAAAACTGGCATGGAACTAAGAGAAAAGGTAACCACTGAAATCAGCATCCTTGGATCCCTGAGGAAGGCTGGATATGCATCTGAATTCTGACATTTCTTCTCTCTGGTCAAGACCAGGATAAAATTTCCTGCCATTAATGAAAGCCATCACACCTACTAGTAATAACTGCAGCACCGGGAACGCTGGGATCCCAGTCCTGTAGAGGTTGAATGATGCATCTGAGGATTTAGATACCAATGATAGCAAAGATGTGTCACTTTGAAAATAAACATCTTTGTTTTGTTTCTACAGACTTGTCTGCTATAAATGCTTTAGCTAAGCCTCAATAGCTATATTTCACTTGGAGAACATTATCTGTTGACAATTATGCAATTCTATTAACATCATTGCGTTTTTAATCTATGAAAGGTTACATTAAACAGAAAGAAGGCACACAGGAGACTGCAGGAAGGAAAGTACCTACCCTTTCAGGGGGAAAAAAAAGATTATTCAAATGATCATCCTGACATTTATTTTTATACAAAGGAAAATAGAACAAGAAACATAACAGGGTATTTTGATGACCTGAATACCAACAGAAAGTAAATTAAACCTCACACAATAAATGCAAATGACAGGACAGTTTCTTCCTCCTGCTTAGATATGTTTACAAGGGTGGGGTGAATAAGATTAATTGGGAAATAGTTATTTTGTGGACTTCTCTGTACCAGCCATTGCTGGCCTGCCTGACACATCACAGTGAAGATGGAAGAGGAGGATCTAATGTATGCTACCTTACTGTAGACCCTTAGCTGTCTAAAGAATGTAGGAAAACCTAAAGCAACACTACATTTGAAACATAGCAGGGTAACAGCCCTCACAGCTATAGGATGAAACACACCAACTCACATTTATGTCCAGCCCAGAAGTGGATGAAAACCCCAGCACAATTTCCAGCAGCCAAGCTATTCCTGTTGCAGTTTTTTTGCAGAGAGCAGAGCTGATCAAATGCACTCCTTCCCATGGGCACAGACTCCAGACACATACACCCAAGTGAGCCAACTAGAGCAAAGAGGAGCTGCAAGGCTTTCTTTGCAACTGGGGCTGGACCATCACAGCATTACCGTATCCATGAAAACACGACAGAGGGAATTAATTTGCTTATTTACTTCTTTTCCAGAGAGGGAGAGGGGTAATGGCCCTGATTCATTTAGTGGGTTATACACTGAATACTGTGCTTAGGTCTACCCAGAAGGCTCCCCTCCTAATCAGGACTACAATTCAAATTTGTCTGTGACCAAACATAGCACTGCTTTAGCTGCTTCCAAAGTATCACCTTTCAGCCAGATTCCCTGGCCAGTAGCATACATGGCTCTGGAAGCTGATAAATGCTTGACTTCCCAAGTACTTGTGGCTTGTGGTTTTTAATAACTCGGGGAGAAGGACAGGCAAAAACATGGGGAATTGTGTACTCTGCTTGCTAAAACTGAAATGAATGTGCACGTTTCTGATCAAGCACAGGCAAAGGACAACTGAGACAGCAGAGAGCTGATGACACTGCAACTGAGTACCCGTTAGTTATGAGGAGATTTCAGAAATACCTGTTTACAACCATCATCTGTTCAAGTACCTCTGGATGGGCTTATGACCTTTATTTAACTGTCTCTTTGCATCACTCAAGTACTCTTTATGTTCCCTTTACACAGTGAACACAGTGTATGAGAAATCCGTAATCACAACCCAGAATGGAGAGAAAGAAGTTTATTTTTCGTACATCCTGTCAGTGCTTGAGAGCCTACACACTAAATGGAAGGGGCACCTGATGCAGAACAGAAACATGTGGACATGTTGCTTGGGAGCTGATGCTGCTGTTCAGAGTTGAACACTGGCCAAATTGCTAAGGAATTCTAGCAACTCCACCCCTATTTGACCTTAACACAAATCACCAAGAGCCAGATTATGACTTCTTACGATGGACAACGCTTTGCTCCATGTGTATGAGTAGACACATTACAAGCTGCTCCTTGGAACTCAAACTTCTACTAAGGAAATCACATTTCCTATGAAAACGTGTATATTCAGTGCTTAGATTTTTCATTATTCCTCACTTGCTCTTTTCCTGTTTTTTCTCTTGAGAGTTGAGTTCCGCACACAGTTACTGTCAGACAGAGCTAAAGAAAGACTAGTAGTTCAGTATGCAGAACCAATGTAAGGCATGGAAGTACAAGAACACTACTTAGACTATTTTGTAGCTACGGCAATGTGTATTCCTAATGATGCTCCTCACAGAAGTATTTGCTTGCCCTTTACCAAGCACTCAGGATTACTCAAGGTAGATCTACACTTTCTTACCTGTTTTGTCTTCACCTGAAATGACTGATTAGAAGACTGTATTTGAAATACAAGTAAGAGGTAATGCCTGCCACAAGTCAGTATCTACAAGGACCTAAGACTGAAAAAGCCTGTACAGAACTGAGAAACTTACACCAGCCCACATGTTCTTCATGGAGAGCTGGTAACATAGATATTTTAGTTAGAAGGGACCTCTGGAGGTCACCTTGTCCAACATCCTTCTCAAAGCAAGATTATCACCACTATGGATTCAACTTCCCCAAGTATTTTTAAAGCAAACTGATAATTTGCAAACATCGTATTTTCTAAACAATTCATTTTTTTCATAGGCAATTACTAGAAGATCTGTAAATAAAACCGTTCATGAAGGCACAAGAGACCATACATCTCTAGCTATGAGAAGACCTTTCACCAGATCTGCAAGTTGACCAGCTGTTACTGTTACTTTAACTTGAGCTCAAACCACAAACCAGCCTCTGGCTGGCCTTTACTCACAGGGAAAGCTGGTCATGGCACACAAGTGTGTCTGTATGAAGACAATCCTGCATTTCTTCATGAAAGATAAGGCCACACCACTGAGAACTTCCTATGATCTGGTCAGTCACCACCAAGCAGATGCCCAGTAAGTGGACAGATCCATTTTCTATGTATTTGGGCTATTTCTATGAAAAACAACACTCCCTTTGCAGTCTGCTCAAAATAAAACTGAGGACTGAAACAAGTGGTTGCAGCAAGATGACAGAGTAACATTTCAGTTCAGAACACCACATTTTCTGTACTTTAGGTAGACATTTTTACAAAAGTCTAAGCTATTCAGGCAGTAAAATCTTGTTGGAATTCTAACTGGTTTAGAGAACTGTCACTAACTCACTAGCACCACCTACACATGCCAGTGGACAATAATGATACACTTGGACAATACTAATGCAGCCAGTAACTGCAGAAAAGATGATAAATTAGTCTCCTGTGGGGGTATTATGGAGCTATGATTTCAGTTCAAGTCTCTATGACAGTACAAGCCAAGAGACTGAAATCTGAATCACACTGAGCCTAATTAGAAATGGAAAACTACCTAAAACTTTCCTTTTAAATGGCATGCTGTGCTAATAAATCAAATGGGTTTACATGCCTTTTACTAGTTTCCACTACTACTAGGTCAATTTCAGAACTCATTCTTTAACTGTGATGTTATCTGGAAAGAAGCCTTCCCAAATGCCAAGGTAAATCAGTATCAGCAAGGTGATGGATGAAAAAAGGAACGTGCTCTGCAGACAGACGTCAGTATATAGATAAAGATTTAATTAAGTAATATTTACCTGGGCTCTTGTGTTCCAGTCCTGCTATAAGATTACCACACTTAAGCCCAGACACCTTCAAAAGAGTGTAGCTGGCCAGGAAAATGTGCTTCTGGGAAAGGGAAAAGCTTTGGATACATAAATGTTCAGATTAAGTTTTCTTCTGACTGCTAACTAGAACGAAGAGAGGTGCCATCCAGCTCCATATGTGGTACCCAAGTACATCAGCAGCCTTGAAATAGGATTACCAGATTCACTATATGGCATAGCAAAAAGTGTAACTCTTCTGAAGATTGGTGATGTTTGGAACTAGGGGCTGTCTTTCCTTGGAGGTTTTGCTTATGTTTTGATCTTTTCCTTTTCTTCCTGAAGAACTGCAATAAGCACTTGGCAATAAGCCAGGGATTCTGTTTAAGAAACTGTACAGATGACACCTACACGGAGATGTGTTTTCTATTATTGAACTTGCACAGGCTATTAGAGACTTTAGAAAAAGTACTGTTACAGATCTGCTGCAGCTAAAATACCTGCTGTTCCTAACAATCTCCAATTTGCCGCTGGACTCAAAATACCCATTAGTTGCTTCTCTTCAGGGCAGTGAAAGCTTACATTATCAATTATAAAGCAGAATGCCTATAAGCCTTTCCCATCCATGTCCCATAAGTATGTTTCTTTGGTTTCATAAACCAACAATAGGCCATAAAAAACGTGTTGTTGTCTGCGTCACCTGCACCTGGAAAGCTGAAGATTTAAATTAAGCGGTGCAACTCCACAGATACATATGTGTTCGCAGTCATTCTTACAGTATTTGTCAGTGTTGTAACTGGCTCAAACATTTTTGACTTTGCCAAGCAAGGTTCCTGGTGGGAACAGAGAGCTAATGAGAAAATGGTTGAGATGGAAATGAAAGTATGTACACATACTTTGAGAAAACTGGCTATGTGGCATATTCAACACACAGATTTCATCTTGGCTTTTATGCGTATTCCATTTAGACAGACATTATCATATCTCTGACTTACCACCTTTCAGCTCTCATTTGATTAACACATTGTATGTGCACACTACAACCCACTGCAAATGCACAGTAAAACCGGTTAACATAAACCACCTTCATCTAAATGGTTTATCTAAAATGGGCCTCACTTAATCCCATTGTTGTGCAAGTAAAGAAAGCTGTAACATAGAATTGGCTACTGGATGTCAGTGGACAGCTGGCAATTTATTAAGATAGGCCAATTTGCAGGGTTTCAGGTAACCACAAAGGTGAATGCTTTGTCTGAAAACTAGAATCTAACAATTGCAATTATCTTCAGATTAACATAAATAGACAAACCTGTGACAGGTCTGGTGTACATAATCTTATGAAATCTTCTCACTCTGAAGCAATTGAGCAATAACACTTGGCACTTGTTTAATGCCTTTCATTACACGACGCCCAAACGCTTTATTTCATTAAAGGTTGCAAGTCCATTTTTTGAACACAGTTTAACTGATGTGTCAAAACCTTATAAAAATAATAAAAACTTCTATAAAACAGCCAGAAGTAGAATCTAGTCCCTTCTAATTTTGTCTTGTCTTCTACCATAAACCAGGGCCTCTCATTTGAATCACTGCCTTCTGAACTAATACCAAGTACAGGCACCACTGAAGAACGGATGCGAGCAACAGGCTGCAGTATGTCTTTGCTTAAGAATCGACAGCATTTTGTCATCAACTGCTTCAAAATGTAAAGTAATCTTTGCTTCACCTTAATTTGTTCTTAGGAAAGCATTCAAGATTTGAAGTTACATCCCCTCTCGCTGCATGCAGCCTGGGTGCAGTGAAAGACTATCATTTGTGGAAATGACGAGAAACTAGAAAGCATCTCCTGATGGGTTCTGCACACAAACTGGCTATGAAATAAAAAATGGCCTGAGGTTATCTTTACTGTAAGTGTCAGATGACTTCACATGGTTTACTCTTTGGCTGCAAACTACTATCCATGCTTCTTTAGCATAATTCCTGCCTAAGCAGGAGGCATATATTTTGCTCTTATGCAAAGCTCTTCGCGAAGCACCTGCTTTTCTGCTTCTCAATTTACACATTTCCAGTTTAGACATAGTAAACATCTCAATAACAGAACATTGGACCTGACCAAGAAAACAAATTCAAGAATGTCACAAATAATTCTTTTCTTTCTTTGCTGGGCAAAACACCAAGAGGCCTAACACTTTGCTGCCAGTACAGAAATGTGCATGTCCATGCACTCGAAAATGAAATATCACAGACCAGGTTGTTTGCTTCTTTCATGGAAAGCAGCTTTCCATGTAACTATTACAAATATTCTGGCATATGGTATGTCAGTGGTAAAATCCTGATATTAATCCTTCATATGGTTAAAAGCCTTTAACTTCTTTCTCTCTCTTTCCTTAAATTGATGTGTGTTATTTTACATTGTTATGATACATCTACTACCATAATCATAATGTGACACCATATCATGATAAAATACAGAGTGGAAATATCAGTTCTTAATGAAATTTTACAATATTAACAAGCATTAAAAGCAGCTACCAGCTAAAGAAAATGGCAATAGCTTATTTCTTTGTTAAAAGTATCTCTTTGCTTGTTTTGCAGTTTTATACAGGGTACTCAAAAGTATCTGCTGAAGTTTTCTAACTAAAGTATTTATACATTGCATTATGGCAGAATCAGGTATGTTAGATATGATACACTTGTCATGCCTTTCAGTAAATAAAGTCAACATATGAGATGAATGTATTTAAAACGAACTTGCTTAAGTTTATTTCAAGATGAAATACACCAAGCGCAGTTCTGCAGCTTCTTGTTGAAAGTATCATCTTGTTCACTACTGAAATGTTGGAATTCTGATAACTAGTCAGCTCTGGTAAGCAGAAGGAACTTCTCATATCGTTTTAATCAGTTCTTTAAACCCATTCATGCAGCAGCCAAGGTAAAGACTGGAAGTAAATTGAAACCAGCTCCAAAGAAGGTCAACCACCCACCCTTGAGATATTCACAAAAGCACAGATCGCTGGCTGAACTGGACAAAACCACAAGCTACTTCAAACTCACCCCAAACCTTAGACATGATTCTATTCCATAGAGAAAGACCTCCTAAGTCATTTATAAGAGAGAACACAGAAAATAAGCGCCACGTCGGACAGCGATGGACAAGGGTCAGAAGCCACCTTACCTTACAGGTTGCTTATTTTTATCACTTTCTGCAATTCAATCCTAAAATAAGTGTGTTTCATGAAATCATCGGCTGACCATCACTTAACTCTGTCCTTGTCCCTGAGGAAGAACAGTTCTAAACCAAAGTCAGTCTTTTCAGTCACAGAGGAGCAGTTTAAAGCCTTATCCTAACAAAGCAGACCCTGGGTCTTCACCTAATAAGCATGACAACTGGGGGCCAATGGACTTCAGCACATTGATAAGCTGTGGCTATAGCAAAGATGTATTTTACCCTGGAACTCTGACCAAAAAGGGGAAGAAAGCAAGGATGTGAGAGAGGAACCTGAGCCGAGTATGAAAGATATCCGCTCCCAAGTAAAATCCTGCCTTGAGGAAGGCAACAACAAGGACTCACAAGGACTTTGGTGTGAGGTGTCCCTGCCCACGGCAGGGTGGCTGGAACTAGATGATTTTAAGGTCCTTTCCAACCCTAGCTATTCTATGATTCTATGACTGCTGGTGAGGCCGGGATTTACAGAGAGATAAAACCCCAAACACCAATTCTCTACCATAAACCAGAAGAGTCTCATGATGCAAAGGCAGGCTATTCATGGCTAACTTGGATTGCTTCTGCAGGACTCTATTGTTGTAACAGAGTTTTCTGTGAAGACAAAATAAACACCTCCTAAAAACTGTCGCATCAAGATTAGTTAAAACACAGTAAGAAAGTCTATGGCAACAAGTGATTCAAAGGTGAAGGCTGAAGAGAAATACATACGATTTAATTACACACTAATTAGCAGAAAAATGAGAGGGACCTCTGATGAATGCAATCAAAATAATGATCAATGTGGTAAAGTGGAAGAGCTTAAAGAAGGCTGAAGGCCTCTCAATGCCTCACATATAAAAGAAATTAATGAGGAAAAAACTTCTTAATCTGTTATAAATCTCCAATTCAAGGTGGAATGTGCTCCTAAATAAGGCATTACTAAACACGCAGGCACCAAACATTCCATCATGTTCATGTCCTTCTGCTTGGTTTGGATTTTTTCCTTCTTTTTATGTTTATAGAAACAGATTTAAAGAAAACGTGGTTCAGTTAACTGACATGCCTGGAAAAAGCCCAGAATCCCAGCTCCTCAGGTGGCACCACTCAGTGAGGCTCCATTGCCAATGTGTCCCAGCTAAGGGCCTGTTCAGAGAAGCACATGAGGGGAAAGCAACAAGGAGAAGCAATGACCACTTAAAGCCAACCCAAAACAAAGCAGCAAACCCTCCCTCAGGTTTAGGAAGCCTATTTAGGATGCCCCACCTTGCACAGAAGGATGATCCCATGTAAGGGCTGCCCAGAACTGAAACCTCCATGTGTAAAAGAACAGAGAAACACAGGCACCGCTGGGAACGCTGATGGTGTGCAGGAGGAGAGGACTGGGGGTCACAGCACCAATACATTGAGGCTAAATGATATTTACTGCTCAAACTCAATTAAAGCTGCACCAACAGCAACTGCAAACTTGGGGCGTCACACAAATTCCTCACTGCATTGCTGAATCTTAAACTTTACAGCCCAAGAACCCACAATGTGCACTCACTCACCTAAAAGGGAGGCTCTCAACCCCGGCTGCAGACACCGCCCTGAGAGGACTGACTCAAAATGGCAACTGTGGGGCTCCTGCTACACCCGAATGGGACCTGAGTGCTCCCGCCAGCGCTCCCGTGTGCTGGGCACTGCCCAACGGGGGCTAAGCGGTTGTGCTGAGCATCACTTGGGGTTCCTCAGTGTTCGCTGATCCTTTTTTGTTGTTTATTACTTCTATTATTAGTGTATTTCATTTCATTTCAATTATTAAGGTGTTCAATTCAAATTCTTCCTGTTCTCCTCCCCATCCCACCTGGGGGTGGAGTGAGCAGCTCAATGGTATTTAGTTGCTGGATGGGCTTAAACCAGAAAGGCTCTGCACACCTCTTGGGCTTGCTGGCCAGAAAAGGGATAGTATCCTTCACATACAGCAACAGCTCATGTTGCCCGGAACGTTACTAAACACACAGGGACCTTAAAGCTCATCCCAGTTCCAACCCCCTGACACAGGCAGGGACACCTCCCATCAGAGCAGGTTGCTCCAAACCCCGTCCAACCTGGCCTTGTACACTGCCAGGGATGAAGCATTCACCTGATGAAGATGTCCTTGCTCGTTGCAGGGGGCTGGACAAGATGACCTTAAAATGTTCTTTTCAACCCAAACTACTCTACAATTCCATGGTCCATACAAATGTCTGAATCCAGCCCTCTGGTAGCAACATCAAATAACAAGACCAAGTCAGTGTAAGGTACTAAGGGATCTGAAACATCTTCTCAACTGTTAAGATCTGCTTCAGAAGCACAGGACTCAATTCAAAGAAGTGGGTTGTTTCACTTTGTTTATCATAGCGACGACTACAAATGCCTTTGCAATTTTCTATGAAAAAACCCTTGCCACAAATTAAATCTATGCTTACTTCAGTTTGGGAGGCAAAGCAAAAGAAACCCACAACAGAGTTCCAATATAGAGCTGTCAAAACAAAGCTTTCCTACCATTTCTATGATGAAATTTCCTTTCTTTCTAACACTCATCCCTTTAAAAGGAGATGTAAAAAGAATTATTATTAGTCTTGCACTTCAAGATACACAGCACTGTACAGAGCATAACACCATTATTAAGGTTTTAGCTCTTAAAAGACAGAACAGCATATGGGAAAGAAAGTCAAGTAAGAGCAAAATTGGAAAGATTACAGAGGAGGAGGTAACAACCTGTACTTCTAAGAAGCAGATTAGAAAAGAATTCATAAGTAATGGGAGGGACAGAACTGTGGCAGATGAACTATGAGACATTATTGTCTGAATAGAGGTAGTCCAAGAAGATGTGTAGGTCTGACTATCTTGCAAGAAATAGAGTTAGAAAAGACTGGAAGAACACGGAATAAATTCCCTCTTCCATGAAATATTGTCCAGGTTGGTGAGCTCTGAACTATAATGAATACTTTTAAACATAGCCAAAATTAGAGACACTGTTATTTTGTCTTGTCCCTGGACCACCAGTTTCACAAAAGAAATGATGCAGGTCATTAGTTTCCACCATAAACTGGAACACTTCTGTTTAAATGTAATAAAGCCTTCATTAAATTCTGTTATGTGTGTGTTTTCCACCTACTGTACACATACTATGAATTACTGATAGCAAGCCTTAGGCAAAGGCAAGAGGAAAAAAGAGAGCTGAAGTGAAAGCTTCATTATTTTTTTCTTAGGGTGAAGCAGGCTGAACACAAATGAGATTGATTCTGATATGTTTACTCACAAGAATAGCATCATCACTGCATGAACAGACTGGCTAATTTCAATGAAAATGCAAAGTAATGCATTATTCAGTTCAGTTAATGGAATCAGAATCTGATTTAATTTGGATTGAGAATGAGTAAGGTGAGCGAGTAAGAAACAGAAAAACAAGACACAATCCAAAGTGTAAAATACAACTCGATCTCTTATCTCCAGCAGTTCCACATTTCAGACCTGGGCTGTCTCCCAGCCAAGCGTGGGAACGTTTCCTTTCATTGTTAATTCCTGCCCTGTTACTACTCAACTGCAAAACAGGGAACTAAAAGCAAACATGCCATCTAATTCTGCCCCTTGAGAGCAACCTACCATTCTGGCCAAATCTACTTCATAAACTTATCAAACTCCATCTTAAAAGACATTCATTATTTTGCCTCCATTATTTCTACTCAAAGGTTTGAGAACCTTATGGCGGCTATTAACTCTCTTCTAATCTCCACTCCAAATGTATTTGTAGCTAGTTAAGACTTATTCATTCTCGTGCGAGTATTATCCTTTACCTTACATACTTATTTTCCTCTTGGGCATTTAACCCTGCTAAATTTATAGCTATCACTCACCATCCAAAACCTGACTGAGTTAAACTAAATACACCCAAACATTTAATCTCTTCTCCTGCGCTGAACTTTGCACACTCCCAAACCAGTACATCTTTTGCAATGTGATTTTGCTTTTTGGATACAAGTGGATGCTTTTCACTGTTAGCTAAAGGAGGTGAAGTAAGAGCTTCGTACAGTGATAATGACACATCCTGCTTTTATCCCGACTGACCTGGCTGGTGTGTTTTAAATTTAGCCTGACATTTATGCGTGACTCCAAATTTTGTATGTAAGTGTGAAAAAAAACCAACCCAACTCAAACAACTCCCTCTCAGAAAAGAGTTACCTATGTTCTTTCCAATGCAGAAACACCAAATCCTCCATTTGTCTTGTCTATATAAATAGCACTTATGGCCTTTCGGAAAGAGAAGATTGTTTGAAGGTTAGGAAATGAACCCTAAATTCGGAAAATAAAGCAAGCTGCTCCAAGCAAAGTCCTGACACATCACCTGGTTCCTCATCTACTAAGACAATGATATTCCCCTGCTTTGCAGACACATGGACTGCAAGGTAGAAGGTAGTACCATTTTAAGGGTGCCCAAGTATGATAGGGTAGAGCAACGATGATAATGCAAGGCACAGGATAATTCCAAGCTAAGCTGCTTTAACTCTCATATTCAGAAATGCTTGCAGCCAGGTCCCAGTGGTTTTCAGATCACAGCCCTGCAAAGTTTTTTATGTCTGAACATGCACATGAGGATAGGTAGCAACAGGCCAGCAAACACAGGTCTCTGTGTTAATGTTTCTCACCAACAGAACCAGTGGTGCACATAAAGGGAGTGCACAGGGATCCCAGTATCACCCACTCCCAGGGAGCACCTAAGACAGAGTACCATGTCCTGCACCACTCATGCCAGCAGCCTGAGTTGACACAGTAATTCCCAGGAGACAGTAAAGCATGGGAGTTTCCTGTTATCTGTGCCACCTCCAAAAGTTTTGACTTAAAATCACTCTCACCTATCATTCAGTGTTACTGTCCCAGTCTACTCACATCAGATTCCTCCTCCAGTGACACCTAGCTCTTGAACTATCTCTACTCTCGAACATAAAGAAATTAATGTACCTTTGCCTGGGTTCAGCTATGACAATTACTTCTGCCTTTTCAAGTCCCCTTCTGCAAGCTTACATTTCATTTCTGCCCATCTACGCTATCATTCTATCATGCCATTTGTATTGGTTTACTGACTGCTGACATGAGAGATGTAGCTATAGGCAAGTCCCTATGTAAAACAGCTTACGATGCAAGTAATGCAAGTTTAGCCTAAACACAAACACACATTGTATTACAGTATAGCAGTTTAGTTATAGATTTCCTAAGAAATGTTAGGTAAAACAGTATCTTTTGAAAAATCAAGTTACCTTCTCTAAAACTGACCTTGGTTTTACGTATAAGGCAACCTGGAAAAAAATGCAGGTCAGATAAACCAGAATAAAAATGGTTATAAAGATCAGCTGTACTTCTTTTGATTTGTTTCAAAAAGACTTGCTTTAAAATTACTATTAAAAAGTCGGCAGTATAAATCCAAAGGTGCTGAAAAAAGTTTCCTTTGGAAAATTCAGAATTGTTTCAGCTCAGGACAACATATCCTTTTATAAGGCTCAAAGTGTTTCATGGCATACATAGAAGCACAGACTGGTTTGGGTTGAAGGGACCTTAAAGCTCATCCAGTTCCAATCACCTGCCACAGGCACACCACACCAGAGCAGGTTGCTCCAAGCAACCTGGCCTTGAACGCTGCCAGGGATGGGGCAGCCATGGCTTTTCAAGGCACCCTGTGCCAGTGTCTCACCACCTTCAGAGTGAACATAATCCACTCCTACTTTGCCTCTAATCAGAAGGTATTAATGCATTGCAGGACTTCAGCTTTAAGCCATGAACTGTGTGGAATATGATCCTCTCTGCTAACATGGACAGTTAGAAAACAAAGAGAAGCAGTGAGAATGTCGCTCTGGCCCCACAGCCAAGGGTAAAGCTTAAGGAAGCACGAAGGTCACAGGATGAAGAAAGAAAACCAAGCTACACTGAGGACTGCTCTTACTGAGAGCTAATTTGCACAACTCTTTGTGCTAGACAGAAACAGATGGAATAAGGGAAAGCGGAAGAGCATTGACGGATGACACCTGACTGCCAGGTGACCCTGTAAGGTTTGAGGGGTGGCATGGCACCTAAAACAGTGCCAGCAGCCACTTGAACTGCCCTCTCTCCTCTCACATTTCATTAAGCAGACTCATCTTGGTTTACTGTGCCACAGAGGAGCACACACAGAGATCCCAGCATCCCCAGGAATCAATTTCATTCAGCTACCCTAGTTTCCACTGCCTGCTGTTCACTGCAGTTCACTGCTGCAGGTGTACTCCTTTGCTGCGGCTCAGGGCAACTCTGTTTCAGAAGATTCTCTGTCACATATCCTGTTCTGGTGTTTCGGTAAAACTTTACTTTGGGATGGAAGGATGTGAAGTGCTTCCTTCAGGTCTCATTTATGGCTTGAGATATACCTCAGCAGGGTTTCATCAAAGGCTAACAAGTGACTGCTGTTTTGGTATGTTTTTCATGGGCCCCTGATAGGGCAAGTCATGCTAGGACAGCGAGAACATAGGCTTCAGTCCACTGCTACTCCTTGCTCCGACTTGGACACAGAAACAGTTACACATGGAGAGTGGACATTCCTGGGGTGCTTGGGATGCATCTAGATTTGAGCCACGGTCACTAGCTCTTCTGCTAATAGATATTTGCTACATTTGCTCCGATACTTATGGACCTCAGCCCTCATCTGGAACAGCTTCTGCTGAGCATCTCCTTTCCAGCAGGCCCAATCTCATTTCTTGTGCGAAAGGCTACTTTAGTTATGCCTGAGCCTTGGACTGCACAGGAGAACTTGGAGGTCTGGACAATTGCAAAAGCTAAGCTCCATTCAAATATAGACACATACTTTAGAGACCCAGAAACTTAGCAAATGGCCTTTCAGAATTTCCTGAAGATCCTTACAGGGATTTAGGAGCACGAGTTTATGGGGCACATGCAAACTGTGGTACTCTGTAAAAATGTGGGGGGTCCTAACTTTAAACACCAGTGCTTTGGTCATCCATTTTTAATAGTTATCCAAGCTGGATAAGTTAACTTATAAAATATAGCAGTGAAATAAAGGTATTCACTAGGGAAGAAAGACATTTTAATGATGGGAATAGACAGAGAAAAATCCAGCTTTTGTTTCTGAGCTCCAGCAACTCAAAAATAGCCAAATACATATATCTCTTGAACAATAATAATAATAAAAATGCTTTGGGCTGAGACATTTTATGCCAAGTCACAGTCCAGAGCGGAATTTTATGGTCAAGTTATAGACCTGAAAAATATGGGCTTATAATGGAAATCCTGACAGACCACAGTAGGCGCTCCTATAATATCTTGAATTTGATTTAGGAGTGGTTTTCAATAATGCTTTCCTAAGCCAGCCTGTCGGGGACTGCTAGGAAAAATACCTAAGGTTTGGTGTTTCTTTTTCCCCCAGTGCAGCTCAGTGTACTTGACAACAAGCTGCTATGCTCAGGCAAAGCCAACCTTTTGGGCTTCTGTAGCCTCCAGCTGTCAGGTCCCCAATATCAGAGGCCCTATAAATGTCAGCGCTAAGTGCACCTTTCATTTAACAAAACAGTAAGTTGTCTATCTCTGTGCAACAGATTGCTCGTTTCTGTGCCTTTGCAAAGGCTGTTGGGATGTGTAAATGGCTGGAAATCTGCCTCTCTGCTTTTTTTCCACTAACCATGAACTGGAACACTGGGTTTTTGGGGGAAGGGAAAAGAAAGTCTAGATAATCCAGAAACAATCAGATTAAGACTGGAGAAAGAATGATTACTACCCACTATAAACCTCTCCTGGTCACTGTCAAGCTGAAAGCAAGTTAACACCCTGCTCACAGGACCTTATTCAGTACAGAGGGGTACGGCTTACTTACACAATATGCAGATACTGTGCAGAAATCAGCCACACTTGTGTCAGTAGTTCCAACTGTAGCTTAGTCCTCCAGTACCTGCTTTGTGTGACCTTGTCATTGCCAGCACCCTTCACATTTATCCCACTGCAAATTAAGCTGTCAGAAAGCTACAGGGTTTGCCTACGCTTGTCTTCCAGACAGCGTCCTGAGTGGAGAGAGTCACCTTCAAAGGTTGAGTCATTCCACCCAGCTCTAGAGCTAATGACCAAATACAGACACATTGAAGACCGCAAACAACTCAAACACTATAACAGTGAGGTTATTACAGCATGCAAAGAGCCTTTGAGGGTCAGAGGTAAGAGCACAAAGCTGGAAAAAAGATCTCTATAATTTTTATATAAATCCAGGCTTACATTTTTGTTCCTGTGAGTCTGATGAAAGTTTTCACATGCAAATATCCCTCCTCCAGAACAACACATGGGGTTCAATAGAGTCATCAGTTAGCTGGTATTAAAACCCTCAAAACCAAATGCATTACTATGAGGGAAATGAGGAAAATTAAGGTGCTTGCTAGACCCTGTGATGAGACACAACATAAAAACTCTGGTGGGTGGCAGGCATGATGCTCCTGTGCTCCTTTAAAGCACTGGATGGGTACCAGCTAGAGGGAGCCAAGCAGCCAGAGAATGAAAGCAAAGAAGAAATGACAACTCTGAACAAAAAGCAACAGAGTACAGAGGTTGATAAAAGACACTATAAAAGTACAGGAAAGAGAGGAGTAAAGAAAGCAAAGGATGAAATTACAGAGAAAGAAAGAAAGAGCATGAATTTGGCGAGTGGACAATTGGAGAGGAGAGAAGAAAGAAATGAAAGGAATGAAAAGAACTTGTTGAACATTTAACTTGATGAGTTTTATTGTGCCTGCCTTCCTTTTAATACTTTCCACAGCAAACTTCTCCTGTTGACAACTGTATTTGGTAGAAAAGATAAAGGCGTTACTAAACCAGTTCAGTACTCCAGGTGAAATGACTGGTGAAGAAAGGAGGGAACTGCATGGGTATCTCCATAAATACGTACATAACTACACAAGAAAACATGGAATACTGTGCCCCCCAAGGAAACATGTGAAGTGCAGAGATGCTGCAATTATTTTTACTAGGATCAAATTGCCTGATTTATTTGGAGAATTATTTCCAGCCACAGCAATTAACGGTCAAGAGGAGAGTCATCAGTCCCTGATCCTATGTATCAGCATTCTAGTAATGACTGCAGTCAATAATGCCCACATTAATCTGAGCATGGAAGGTTAGACATGATGAACAAAGTCCTAACATTTATTTCCTGCTGTGTTGATACAAAAATCACCCCCAACTTCATATCTGAGACGATCAAAAGAAACTTCTTCAATGCCTCACAAAAAAACAAGACGGTCCACTTAACCAGAGCAAGAAAGAAAGCCGTCCCCTTCCACCACTTAGAAGTTAAAAGCTAGGATACAGGATTCTATAAGATCCACCTGTATTTTGTTGTAACAGCTTCTCAAGTTCAAATGAGCTTCTGTAACCCAGGGAGCTACCCAGCAGGTACCAAAAAAGTCCTAGGGGTAAAAAAGTACAAGGTGGGGTAACTGCCCTCTGAAACTTGATGGCAAATCCTCTTTCATCAGTGAGAGCTCTCCCCAGCTACACCAGAAAAGGGTCCTTCATTTCAATCTGCTATCTGAGGATACCCAAACTTTCCAGCACAGTAAGGGAAATGGTCAGGATGAATAGGAATAAGAAAAGAATACTGCACAGAGGGATTCAGGAGAGTAAAATGGTACTTTCACCACCTGTTTTGATTTTGGGACTCCAAACTAAAGCCTTGTTTCAGTATGACTTTAATTTCATAGCCCTTGATTTAGATTCTACTCTTCTATACACTGCACATCCTAATAAAGCAGCCCCATTAGTAAACTACATTTATGCTAATGTACTCACTTGCAGTGATAATTATCACAGCCCTTAGCCCTGGTCCTTGCCAGCATGAGCACGTCAGGAGGGGTTGGTATAGCATTATAATTATACAATTAGCCTTGTCATGGCAAGGAGCTCTGGGAATAGAGACATCTTGAAGCTTAAAATGTGGACAGCTGATAGATGACTGTCATTAAACTGCTTTGTTCACTCCATGATGGAATAGTCACTGAGCTGCAGGGTAGGCTTCTTTAATAAAGAAGAAAGACCTTGAACCACAGCCACTATCCTCCACCTCTTCCCAACCTGTCCTGCCACCCCCAATTCCTCCCACTTCACACAGCTCCTCTCTCATCCCATCTGCAGCAAAACAACAAAAGCTGTCTCTAACAAGTCATTCCTAACCTATCAAGTCTCGGGGGATGAGGAAAGGCTCCCTACCTCACAATATAGCCAAGGGGACCTCACTTGCCTCTGCCCTCTATGCTCAGAGCCTCCCTCATTCCACACGTGAGGAGTGCAGGCCGAAACCATTTGATTTTGGATGTGTGGCGAGTGCTGTACCAGCTTCTGGGTCAGCCTCTCAGTTGCATAAATCAATATAAATCCTTTGACTTCCACAGAGCCTGCGAATTTACACCCAGTTGAGAAGCACTGCCCTGGGGAGTAATAAAACACATCTTTCTAAAAAGCATGGCATGGAGACAGGCTTCGGGAACAGGCAGCGGAGAAGCCCCTTTGCAGAAGGGCACTAAGCCCAGTAATATGAACTAGCTAAAAAGGAAGGGAGAACAGGATGGGCAGAAAGCAGCAGTAAGGAGGCTTTGCAAAGTACCTTTACCTTGATAGCTCATGGAGACTCCCAGCTGCAGATCTGCACTGCCTGCAGAGAATTCTTAGAGCAATGAGAAAAGGAGGCGGAGGGGGCACCTTACTGTTCTTTACAGCTACCTATGAAAAGGTACTCGAAAGGAGGTTGTAGTGAGATGGAGGTTAGTCTCTCTTAGGAAACAAGCAATAGGACAAGAGGAAACAGCCTCAAGTTGTGCCAGGGGAGGTTCAGCCTGGATATTAGGAAAGATTTCTTCACTGAAACAGTTGTTTAGCATTAGAACAGGCTGACCAGGGAATTGGTGGAGTCCCCACCCTTGGAGGTATTTAAAAGACCTGTAGATGTGGTGCTCAGGGGATATGGTTGAGTGGTGGACTTGGCAGTGTTTTACAATTGGACCTGATGATCTTAAAAGTCTCGTCCAACCTAAATGATTCTATGAGTGCAAGCGTGCTGGAATAGTACTCAACAGGACTGAAGATGCGCATCTGCTTTATTAAAATTCAATCCCCAAGTTCCTCTCTCTTTTTCTTTCCTAGAGTGTTTTCAAATGTTGTTTTCCTGCATACCAGAATAACTGCTGCTGTGCAGGGCTTCAGTTAAGGTAATTTGAGAATTCTTTTATATTGAAAAGGTATAAAAAATAATCCCCTGAAGTACTTGATTTTCCTTCCATGACATTCCACTGTATCAACTTACTTCTGCTTTACCTTGTTAGCATTCTGAAGGGCTGTGAATGAATTATTACAGTTCAGAATGCAAAAAACAGGTCTGGCAGCCCCTGGGGGATATGGGGCAGAATAGAATGGGGCACTGGCTAAGACCCAGGAGAGCTGAGCTCTCCTTCACAGGCTATGTGATCACAGGAAAGCTGCTCTGTTTGTGGAAGACTGCTTCCCTTCTCACTCTTCCTCTGCTTCTTTGGGGCAGGAAAAGTTCTTCTGCATTCAAACACTGCTTAGCAAAACTGCTGCAGATGTAAAGCAAATCAATAGCTGCAGAATAAACCCATAACTATACCAGAAAAACCTCAAAACCAACATAGTAAAACAGTAGATGGGGCTGCCTGGGTTGAATTTCCATGCTGAATTTAGTAATTGTTGCATGCAACATTATAGAAGCAAACATGCATTGCTCTACGCCCTTGAGAGAGAGGCTGGCAGCACAAGGCCCCATGAAAATAATTCCAACAGGATCTAGGCTAATTTTTTCCACTAGAGTAACAGTGAGAGGTTACAGCCTCAAATACAAGGCTCCTTACAGTTAACCTCACCTACCAGCAGAGTATAACCAACTCCTTCTGACCAGAATCCACAAGATGATTCTTCTTTTGAACACACTTCCATAAGAAAGTCACCCCCACAACTCCAAGTTGCCAGGGAGCGCGTCAGGACAGCCCTTGCTGAGAGAAATTACATCAAACACATTGAAATGTCAATGCACAGTACCTTTTTTTCACTGCATGAGGACCTCAGAGCAGCTTCCAGTATCTGAAGGGCGCATACAATGATGCTGGAGGACTCTTCATCAGGGACTTAATGATGGGACAAGGAGTAATGGGTTCAAACTTAAAAGAGGGCAGATTCAGGTTGGATATAAGAAAGAAGTTCTTCCCTGTGAGGGTGCTGAGGCGCTGGCACAGGGTGCCCAGAGAAGCTGTGGCTGCTCCATCTCTGGTAGTATTCAAGGCCAGGTTGGACAGGCCTTGGAGCAACCTGCTCTAGTGGAAGGTGTCCCTGCCCATGGCAGGGGGTTGGAACTGGGTGATTTTAAGGTCCTTTCCAGCCCAAACAATTCTAGGATTCTATGACTGATATGTATCTGTCATACACCAGCTGATGCAGGTATAATTCACCAACTAAGAATTCACTTCTAGGCTTGTGCTAACCTTACAGAATTTGATTCTCAATCCATTCCTCAAGTAGCCAACACTATGGGCATCCACAAAGCATTATTCCATCCTTCCATACCCTAAGATCACCAAGATCATCACTGGGGCTCCCACTCTAGGAAGTACCTTGATACATGGGCATAGTTTACTGCTTTAACTGGACATTGAGCTCCACGTAAAATTGCTGTGCTGAACTTAGAACAAGTAGATTAAACATTCACTCCCTAAGTGAGACATTATCCATAGAAGCAAGACACAAGGAGATGCCTTGCGTACTTGCAAAGGAGAAGGGAAGAAGCCCCTTAGACGCAGCTGCTAACAACCTTGTTTTATACAGAACACTTAGGAACTACTCTATTTTTATAACTTTCATCCATAAGAAGCTACAGCTTCTGAAAGAAGAAGGCAATTAGCAACAGAAGAACACAATGTTAAAACAGTCAGAATAAATTCAACACAATCTGTATATGCAAAAAGAAAAGGCGTCCAAGCATCTTTCAATTGGCAGTAGATAATAACTGCCCTATTGTCAACCTTCACAAATGATCTCCAGAGCCATATGCAGGTTGGCAGCCAGACATACAGCCTAACTACTTTTTGCATCTAGTTGTACAGAAGTCGAGGCATATGGAAACGAACAGCCAGGCAGAACAAGTGAACTCTGAAGCAATGACTCCGATAAATAAATGCTTGCGAACTGGCAGATGGAGAAAAGCGCAGTAGGGAGGAACTGTATTGCAGCAGCAACTTCATTTGAAACCATTCGTAAAAGTCAGCCTGAGCTTGGCCATGGAGGCATTCCCAATTCCTTCAGTCCTTGTCAGGGAAAATTCTCATCAGAGAAAGAGGAAAGCTAGGAATAGAAAGATGTACCCAACAGAAGATACCAGAAAGAGCTTCAGGGCGCAGAGAACAGGACTGGGGGATGACTGATCATTTTTGTCTTTTCCTACATTGCTAATCATGGTTTTGGCAGCTTTCAGAAAGGTACAACCAAATTACCTGCAATCTAGAAAAGCAAGATGTGGAGAGACGTTCTCAAGCTGTACGGCAGATCCTGAAACACGCGCACAGTGGATACATGTACATGGGATACACAGGCATTTCCCATAGTGAATGGAAAGTTGTGCTTGATACAATAGCCACCTTCTGTACTCATTCCTCTGGAGACCAGTCTATTTGCAGGCAAATTGAATCTTTCCTATTTGCAGGCTGCAGACTGATTCCCAGTCACTGTTCAACGTGACAGATGAGTGGAAAACAAGTATTACTGCTCCCCTGCTGCTAGCAGGGGACTAGTATGTTTATTCCACTTTTTGTGATAAGGGGACTCCTTGTCTGGTGATCTCAAAGATGATTTTTCCTACCAGTTGTGAAACATTTCCTTGCGTATTTCCTCTAACCCCAACTGACATTACAATCTGAGAGAGCACAAGGGAATAGGCATTCCTGTACCCCATCAGAAAGCACAGTACAAATGCAGGAAGTTCTGGTCAAAATTTGCCTTATTCATACACTGTGTAGTGTGCACAGCCTCATATGCCCCTATCTCTCTCCTCTCTTCACTGATAGCCTCCTATGTAATACGTAAGATATTACAATTGCAACCTGTCAGGGAGGATTTCCAACACACAACTGTCACTGAAAGCCTCCAAAGACAAGAAGAAAATAAAAGGCATGGTTTTACTCTTTGGAGTCTACTCCCACACTAGGATTGCAGTACGAGTGCAACATACTGGCATGGTGCACAAGTATTCCTTACTTGTGCTGCCCACCTCAAGTATAACAAGCCATCCCTACCATTACTGTGCACACTAAAGCAGCAAAATGCAGAACTCCCTGTCAGATGCACACTGATTCTCTTAAGCCCAGTACCAACCACTGCAGGAAAAAAGAAGAGAAGTGAAAGAGACACATGAAGAAACCGAGGAGGATATAATCCAGACGAACTGTGACGGCCCAGAGTTAAGAGGCCAGCCATGTGTACCAAGTACTTCACTTTTCCAAGGAAAAAGCCACTTGTTGATGTCTCCTTTATGAGCAGCCAAGTGGACAAGCTGCATGCTGTAATTTGAGGCCAAAGCAAAATTAACCTCATGATTATTGTGATGCAGAAGAAGATGAACTTAATTAAACTTCAATAAACTTCACTAAAATTCCCCTCAATAATACCCCACCTTTTGTTATAGAGAAACTCCCTTTCTCTTCCTGACACTTCATCAGTTAATATTACATGTATAATCTTACTTCTCTGCACTGCTTGGTTACCCATCATCTCAGAAATCAAGTATCTGTAATACTTCATCTTCTCCTCCCACATCACACAGTGATCAAGAAAAGTGGCAGGCAATGATTTTCAAATCAGTCTACCCAAATCCAATCCCCACATTACACTGAAACCATTTACAACGGAGATCAGTTTAGAACCTGTTCCACTTAGAGAAGAATCACCGTGGGAAAACCATGACCTGCCTTCCCCAGACCCTCCCACAGACCTGTCAGCAATGTAAGCCTCTATTGCAGATCATTAATCAGCTGCCCACATGAAGTCCACAGCAAAGCAAGTACAGCTATTAGTCCAATGAGTCAGTGGCCATAGACATGCACAAAGTGAAAATAAAGGTGGGTTATCTTTTCACATATGCCACTACGTAAACGTATTGTAATAAACATTAACAGCCACTATCAATCAAGAGAATGGAAACAGATGGGAAGGAGGTTGCGTTGAGAGAAAGGACTCAAACAGGAACATGTATTTTCTCCCCCACCTTCCTCAGTCTGATAACAGCCCCAAATAAACCTTTGTAAATCCCCAGCAGGGTGTCCCAATATTTCGTGCAGCAATGGCTGCTTTACCATCACAGCACAGCAGAAACACAGATCTTAACACACCCACAAAATGCTGCGAAGCATCAGAATGTGGGTTTGGGATTCCCCCCACCTCTTTTACGGATCAGCCCCTCTACCCATCACCATTTCACCTACTGTAACCTTCAGGCAGGTTTGACAATGGATCTGGTCCTAGAAAGAAAGCAGTCCCTATTGATGATGCTCAACCCCCTCCTCTCCTTGAACAAAAAGTCAGGGCTGGATGAAAAACGATGGCCCTCTGCAATCCCATGTCTTGTTACTTTCTACAACTGAATAGAAATAATTTGTGCTTAGTACAACAATGAGTACCTAAACATACCTATGACATAGATAAACCACTGTGCAAGGATTACATTAGGCCTGCATTTATGACCTATACTCTGCTCCACCTCAGCTGAAGCGCAGTCTGGATCTTAATAACAATAGCTTCACTCTTGCTCCCAAAACCCCAGAGGAAGGCAGAGAGCAGTATATCATGGCAAGCAAAGCAGGATCCAGCCCTTGAGATTTCCCATTCTGCAGAGAGGAGCAATATTACCCTCCAGCCTCAGCTGTTGTGATAGGTCTTAAGCACCACAGAACCATGATGGTTCCCAAAGGAGTGACACGAAGTGAATATTTATCTTCTTGGCAGCGTGGGGGCAGACAATTGATGGCATATCAGAATTTAACTGGCAATGCAGATTCGGAAAGGTTGAAAACTACAATCAGGTTAAATAAGCACCTATGAATAGTGAACAGCAGAAGAGGCTGAAAAATCATTCTGTGATCAGGCCCAGATGTCTTAACAGAGCATTTTGTCCTCCACTTCACGCCTGCAATGTATTTCAAGACCTACCCAACCTTTGTGGAAAGAAAACCAAGCCTGAATACAACCCAGAGACAAAACCAAAAACCCAAACAATTTCTTTGTATCTTCTTTTTGTATTGTCACATTTTCCAGTTAGTTACGTAAAGGACACAAACAGAACAGCATGAATTACATACCTTAGCTATTTGGACACACCAGTTTAGCAGCAGCTGGGAGCCAATATTATCCTTGTGTTCATGAACGTAATCCAGCAGGCAACCATGAGGCATCAGCTGAGTGACGAGTTGAATGGTAGGGCTCAAGCAGACACCTAGGAGTCTCACCAGGTGTGGGTGGTCCATGCTGGCCATGATAAGAGCTTCCTGCAACAGTGAAAGTGACCCAGTTACTCCAGTGCGCTGAAAGGCTCTAAGTGTAGACCATTTCCCATCTCCAACAGAACATCTGAAGGGGATGAGCATCCCCTAAAGTACCACAGATTTCTGTGTTGTCTATTCAGTGCTGGCATACCTAGGCAAAAATCAGTCTAATGTAATGTATGCTTGCCATAATGAGCCCCAAGCATAGGTCAGGCTATGTGAACAAATCAAGTGAAGGCTCAGAACTGTCCTATATTCCCTGTCCTGTTTCAGCCACAGAAACAAAGATCCCAGTTTGACTCACTTGACTTTGCTTAAAGGTCTCATTGGTCTTGTTTTACTTGCCTTAATTTTGTTTCTTGAATGTGTTTTCCCAACTTGTGGTCAAGCCACAAGGCATCAGGGTGCTTTTTTTACGCAAGCAGACTACGCCACTCGTTCACTTGTGTATAGCAAAAATGGCCAGTTAGGCCTCATTTAGCATGATATTTGATTAAACTGTGCTAAAATGCTTTAGTGGACCACAGATGCTTAATATTTTATAAGCTTAAACATGCAACATTTAAATGTCAATTGAAGCATTCCCAAAGTTCAACCTTCAAAGGGTTAAGAATCAGGAGGTTTAGCATGAACTTTCAAATGTGTCTGATGCTCATAAATCCTATTCAAAGTCAGCAGATCCATTAAGCCCTCAGATAAGACCATTTACCATTCCTACAACCGTTGTACAGCAACAGCCTAAACTAGTGGTTGTGGTGGTCCAAGAGTAGCCCAGTGGCAGCAGTCCTACCTGTCTCCTGTTGTCACAAGTAGACTACTACAGAAAGCATCTTTCTAACCTGAGCCTCTTAGCTCCACTCCTCATTCTTCCAAAGTCTTCTCCCAATAGATGAGTTATTTCTGGTTTTATTGTGCTTCAGCTTCCCACAGAGCAAACGGGAAATAATATTCCTTTCTTTCTTCTAGACTTTATTTCCCAGATCATAAGTTTTCAGAAGTTTACAGCCAGCAAGCCAGTTGTCCAATACCAAGGACCAGAGGTCTTCATCTTGGCTATGGTAAAGTTCACACCGACAAAGAGCACAGTAGCACTCTATGACAAACCCTACATACCTGTTCTTAGAGGTAATGCTGCCATCTCAAACAACTGGCTCTCAAAAAAGGCAGAGAGAAAGCTTTTCCCTCTTTCATAGAGTCCTCCATTTCAAGACCACTTCATCATGGCAATGGAACAATGAAAACTGAGATGAAACTGCAGCTTTGTAAAGCTATTTTGGTTCTCTTTCTTTCTCTAAACCCCCCATATGACAGTTTTCTGACAACTGAAAAGAATAACAGCTGTAATAGTGCCAAAGAAAGAAAAAACAGGATTAGAAAAAGTTGGCATCAGAGGAACTTAGCATACCCCCAACTCGAAGTTTGGGGGTTTTTTACTTCCCTATATTAAGGCAAAAAAAAAAAAAAAAACTGGCAAGTAAGCTGCGTTTGTATTAAAGGAAATTGCTCATCATAGTACAAAGAATATTTGAAACCAAATTGCAGAGTATTTGCATAATAGTTCTCTCTTTCTTTCCCTCTCCATTTTTTTTTGTTAGAATGAAAAGAACAAGACACTAATTGTAGGATTTCCCCCCCAAGTAAGAAAAGAGCAGATGGCCTCCACTGGGGGAGTATCTCCTTCCTTTTTCTTCCTAAATGTATTTGAAGAAATAAAATCAATAAATGAATAAAGAGGGGCTATTTGATGGGATGACTGGAGGAGGAGCTCCGAGGAAGATTCCAAGCAACAAATCAGAAAAGGGACCTGAATTCCAGCAGTCTTACTCACATTCCAATTAATACAGCTCTCGCTCATTCACCTCACATGTACAGGGTCTCCTTGAAGCAATTTTAGCCTCTCTCCTGCTGTCACTAGAAAATGTCACCGGAGGCCACCAGAATAAATACCTGTTGACAGCTGCATTATCCAGTTTCAGAGCGCAAAATTACTCTGCCTCCTGTTTGCTTTTTATCTCACACACTTTTCCTCCTGCAAATGCAAAAGGGAACAGTATTTGTTGCCCTTTCCCTCTCTGAGTAAAGGTAAGACTTCCTCCAGGAACTTGGAGCAGGAGGACTGTTCCCTATAATGAGACTGATCAGAATATATAGAGAACAATATATCCAGAGAGACCAGATGGAAAGCTTTGCAGCACGTGCTCCATTAATCTCCAGCTACTTACTATTTACATGTCTATCTAAGTCCAAAGGAAAGACACTTCTGCACAATAACAAAAGCAAGCAGTGCTATTTGCCTCATTCTGCTGTTGCAGGAAAGCACATATTCTTCTAATAGTTTTGGGCAATGGTTCCGGAAAATACCTAAAACACTGTTAATATCATGGACTACTCTGTAACAAATTGAGATATGCAACAGAGAGCAAGGAAGCCTTCATTATAGATCTAAGTCACTAATGGATACTAATTTAGCATGAATCCTGGCTTCATACAGTTATTCTTGTTAGTGATAAGTATTGTTATTTTTATTGAACTTGCATCTACAGAACCAAACTCAGGGTATGTCTATCTGGCACAGCACAGACACAAAGTAGAAGAGATTGCAATTGTTCTGCTAGAACCCAATTACACGAAACAGACAAACAACAGCAACAGAAATATTATGACTTAGCAGCAGGTCAAAAATCTCTTCAGCAAATATGATCATGAGTCCCCATTTTAAGTTCCCGTTGGACATGAACAACCTGGAGCTTCAGTCTCTATGGTGCTTGGGCACTCCACAGCCTGGGTCCCAATTACGTTTTGTAGAACATTTAATCAAGGAAGGCATCAAAACTCACAGACTTGGCTCTCTGACACTGGCATCCTTCAAAACCAGCCTCTGCAATTTCCTACATCTTTTGGGAGCCTCACAGTTGCAGATCTTGTCTCTTTTGGCACAAATACACAGGTGATTTTGAAATTGTGCTTATTCTGATTTGGTGGAGAGGAACTGAGGTACAGAAAAGCACAACCTACTACCCACAGTCACACAGGAAGTCTCAAGCAGAGGTAGGAACTGTGCCCCAAGTCGCTTCATCTTTCTCTCCAGCAAAAAAATCCTTTGAAGGTTGAAATAAGAAAGGGAAGCAGAAGAGAGCAACGATTAAGATATGATATTTTATCTTTCCCTCAGGAGACTTTGTAACATCATGTGCTCGCACTAGCACCTGAGAAAGGACAGGAATGGTGACAGTTTCGGAAGGCTCCTGTTGGACATCAGATACTTTCTTTTATTGATCTGCAGCAGCAACAAGTCTTATCACAAGAGTAACTCACCAGCCAAACCAAACCTCTTCCTGGAGTTTCCTTATGCTGTTGCTACTCAGGTATTAAACATCACAGCAGCGTGTGGCAGCCATAAACCAGCCAGCTTAGGAACAGGTAGCAATTGTGGACCTCAGTTTGCCCTTACCTCTAGGATGTATTTTGCAGTCTATGGTGAACCCTGACCAGCTGAGGCTAGGATACTACAAGATCTCAAACAAGTTACTTAAAACAAAGGCTGTGTATGTATATTTTATACATAGCAGTGCTTACGGTGTTAATTTCCTAGGGGAAGGCTGGTAAATAAAGGCCTTGATGCAGAAGGCAGCTAATCCCACAGGTAGCTTGGCAGCTCCCATGTTCAACTCAGTATTATACTTCTCAGCCATTTTGTATAAAGAAATCATGTCACACTGATCATTCCTCTTCACTGTCCCTTTTGAGCACGGCTGAGTTATTGCCACGTTAAGCTCAACTCCTGGGATTTATATACACAACCCTATATTAAACAAGACATAAATGTTATTTCAATGCTTTACGCTGATCCATCGTGTGTATTTAGCAGCACAGTAGCATACTCAAGAATAAGGGGGAGTTCACAGATCCCGTTCAGACATCACCAGACCTGGGACTCTGGTTTCCGTCAGCACAGCTATGTCAATGCAGGTCTGAGTAGGTGCAATTTCTATCCCCACAGCGAGAGGGCCAGAAGAAGCCTTCAGACTGCCAAAACATGCTTAGACAGGTAGAGCTTAGTTAACTCAGGAGAGCTGTCTGCCACTGTGATGATACAACGCAGGGCTACATCCAGCTAAAAGTACTTGCCAACACAGATGAGGAAGGGAATTAGCCACTCACTTCTAACAGGTCACTTAAGTCACCTTCGTTCCTTAAATAGCTTTTAAAATCCTGCTTAACACTGTTTCCTGATTTATCCATAACCTGCAGACATGTTTGAAATACCTTTAATTCAACCGATATTTCTGAAAAATAACTCAAAATCCAACTAAAGCAGGATTTTCATTTCAGCCTTCCAGAGTGAGGAAGAAAAAGCAGTTCTTAAAACTGAAAAAGAAAGGGTGCTCTGAGTAACACCTGCAGCACATCTTTTAAGATGATACTTAACTCCCCCCTTTCCTACCTCCTTGTGTTATTGTTGACAATTATAACTGGCAGCTGAACAGAAATATTAGCCAGCATGATCACAGAATGATAGAATGGTCTAGTGTGAAGCTTCCCTGCTCATGGAAGCAGGTTGGAACTGGATGATCTTAAAGGCCTTTCCAGCCCAAACCAATCTGTGATTCTATGCTAGAGATAACTCTGAGACCTCCCAGGTCTTGGAACCAGGCAGATCTAAGAGTGAGCCACCACTCTGTTGAGTCCACAGAAAGAAAATCTGAACATCAATACACATCAAGAGACCTTTCCCCAGGTGCCTACAAAGGCTCTAAAACACATTAACAGGTTGCATCATTAAGAGTCCTGCCCCGTGTGGTGGATCCCAGTTGCTTCTTATGCAGGGCTTGATAACCTTATCTTCTTGATGCTGAGCACTTCACCTAGCAAGAGAATTAGCATTTGAAGCAACAATGATGATCTCCTTATATCAGATTTAAATATCAGGCAGACAGGAGAAGATATTCCTTCCTAGCACTTGTTCTTTAACACTTGAGCTTCCTGAGTACCCACGGCCATACCACACAGAGTACCAGGAGAAGCTAACCTACAGGTAGCCAATGACCCCTTTTAGTGCTCTACACACATGCTACCCTGCAGAGCCAGTGCAGGAGAAACATCGCAGATTTGCTGCCCCAATTCAGCAAGCTCAGGGTCAATGTCACTGCTCCAGGTGAAAATACACACCCACAATAGAGTTCAGTAAGCAGGGACAAAGTCTGAAAACCCTTTGGTTTCCTCACCTTCTGCTTCTAACTCACTATTTTATGTTCTTACCATAAAAATGTCCTCAAACAAAACAAAACACGCCAGAAAACCACACTCCTTCTGTTTTTCCTAATCATTGTAGAGTAAAAAAATGCACTTAAAAGCTGACTTCATACTGTGCTATGCATTTTCCTGAAAGCAGGGACTGTACTGTGCTAACAGGAGATACTACAGAGAATACACTACTTTTTACAATAATTTTACAGCATTTCTGATGGCCAGGGCAAACACCTGTCCGGAATGCAGGTCTGGCCCAGTTCTGGGCAGGTCCAATGACAGCCCAACATATTTTCAATGTCTTTTATTTCTGAGGTCTTGAACACCTTTTAGGTTACAGCTGACTTAGCCTATGCAGTCTGCACAAGTCCTTACACTGAAAGACAGCATGCCATATACACGCAGCAATATTCATGGCCACAATGATCCCTACTGTTATATTTCCCCTGTATTTCCTATGCAAGATTCTGTTTTCAATTGCTTTACAGCACTGCTGCAGTTTTTCACCACTTGGGCAGATACTCTCTGGAAAGCTTCTGTTGAAATGTCTCAGCCATTTCTGAAAATGAAAGATGCAGCCATAGGAACCAATAGGATATCAGAGCCAACAGCAGGACAGTAGCAACAGTGGGACAGTAACTGCACTAAGTGATACAGCTGCATTTTAATGAACTGCTGTATACTCATTAGGAGCAGTCACATTGGGGAGGGGAGGGAAGGGAAGGGAAGGAGAGGACTCTGGCTGAGGCACTGCTAAGTGGGTGCATGGCCTTTTCTGGAGGTGGTGTGTGTCTTTAAATGTGCTGCGTTTCTCAGAGCAGGCATACCCTCTGAGACTTCTCTGCTTGTCACAGCACTTGCACACAGCACAGCGGGTATGTAAGTCTTACTGACTTAACGCTGCAGAAGCCCAGACTGCATTCCTGATACTTACTTCGAATGCATGCGATTGCCCCATGCGATTCAAATTCCACTTTCCTCCAAACACTTAGGTGAACTATCCCAATTCAGGGATCTGAAAGCTCTCCCTCTTAAAGGTGATGGTTACAGATTGCTGGGTCAATATGCTGTGCCCACCTTAGAGAAGGAGTAGGTCCTATTGATGCAGGAATAGATACCTTCAAGTGCTTATAGAAGTGAATCTGGCTCTCTATCTTGAAGCAACACAAACAAAAACAAACAAAAAACAGTACTGTGACCCCTGTCCAGCAAACACTGAGGGCATGGGCAACCATCTGACTCCATCGGGGCTCGAGTGCTTATGGTTAGGCAGAGGAGATGCATTTTGTATAACCCACACACCATATGCTCCTTATTTCCTCCTGCTGACTTTGTACCAAGTAAGTCTCCCAGTTCATCAGAGACCATGTTAGACAGCTGAGAAGGAATCTCGAGTCTAAAGGAACAGACCCCTGTGCACAAGCGAAGTGAAGATCTTCCATCAAACATCCAAATAAGGAGACAACTCCCACCAGCCTGTGAACTCCGCCTGAAAACATTGTGCTTTCTCATCATGAGCCTCAATCTAGCCCATTTTCAGTTCACTTTTATGCATAAATGGTCAAGAGTTCAGGGCCTCAGCAACCAGAAATGTTTCCATTGAAAGATGCCAGAAGTAACAGAGGGTTTCAGACTAACCACTTTGCAGAGCAGATGGAAGTGCTTTAACAGTGTGCACACATCTTGGTAAACAGCATTGGATCATATTCTGACAAATGTTTTACTTACAGTTTGTGACATGCATCATTATTTCAGAATAGTCTGTCAGAAGTGATTTGTTTCTTACTGTTTTCATGTAACTAGCAAAGATATCTGAAGTTCTAAGTGTACAGTCTAATAAAGCAATCCTTTCAAACAGACCTTACCACTGACCAGCATATAAACATGTTCAGCCTTAGCTGCAGATTCCTTTCAGGAGAAGGGAATTACTGCTTTGGTTTCTGATTTAAGTTGAGTGATGGCAAGGGCTAGAGAGTGAGTGATAGAGGGGGGAAAGAAAAATCCATCAAGATCTCACTCCTTCCTGAGGAGTCTTGGGACACTGCTTTGAAATTTGCTGGTTATCACTGAAGAGCTTCACTTTATAATCATGCACTTGAAGCTCCTTCTTCCTTCAAGATCAATTTAAAGGGACAGCATCTGACTGAAACATAATTTCATCAAGTGTACCATCAACATTAAGAGTTGCTTTAATCAAAGATATGTTTTGTGCGTAACTCAGGTATTTCATCTCCCACAACTGAGATTTCAAAGTAGACTCATCTCCATGTCTCCCTCATCTGTATTCAGCTGCAGAGCATCACATTCAGGACTCAAACACTGTAAAGGGACCATGATATTTAAACAGAAGTTTCACTGGACTGTTTGGTTCACTGTTAGATTTATTTTCTAACAAGCAGGCATCAGTGAACCACAAAGTCATCAAAAGCCGCCACAGATTTCCTTGTAGTAGAGCTTTCTTCCTTTCAGTATCACTCTGCCTGCTACTTTCTCCTACTTTTCTACAGCTCTTCACCCACCCTTTTATTCTCTACTTTGTTTTACCATCTTGTTGACCTACTCTTCTCTCAAAGATGAAATCAAGAACCTCTGTAAAATAGGCTTGAAAGAAGCCACCACCAAAATTCATACACCTCCCATCTACATCATCTCTCCTAAGTGCTGTGTGGCTGAGCTCTGCCCTGTGCTTCACCTGCTATGGCAGAACCCCCATCCTGGACGAGTCCTTCTCCATCCAGTGATGTGTTCCTTACCCTGGCTGCTGGGTAGATCCCGCCCAGCTTTAGGAGGCTGCTGGAATAGCAGATACAGGGAGCACCAGGTGCATGTGGCAGCACTAGCAGAGGCGCTGCAGAGGGAAGAGGGTGAACAGTACAGAGCTGCTGCAGGCAGCAACCAGCCAGGAAGAGCTGACTGGAGTACGGACAGGCAAAGGGGGGGAAAGGTGGGGTTTTTCCACAGACATTCTAATGTGGGATTGGGTTTTTCTGTTTGCTGAGTTAGCTATTAAATATTTATGTTAATTGGCAATAAATTAAACTCCTCAAGTCAAGTCTGTTTTGCCTGTGGCAGTTATCAGTGACTAATTTCCCTATCCATATTTTGATGCAGGATTTTCTCCTGCTCCTCCTGTTTTCTCCCCAATCCTGCTGGGGCTGGGCTGGATGAGCAAGTGGCTGCAAGCCAGGATGGCTCCTCCATCCCCCTTCATGGCCACCCATGGGATGATCCCCACCCAGTTCACTGCACTGGCTCTGAAAAACAGCCAGAATTTAGGAAGTCTGTGCAATGGAGAGCAAAGGCAGCTCACATCCCTTGCCTCTCTACAGGTGCATTTCTGGGAAGGGACAAAAGGAGAGGGAAATGGCGTATAGTGGTTATTATAAACCTTAAAGACTGGCAGCTTGTCTTATGCTCGAATCATAAGGTTTCATAACCACCCCTAATATTTGAGTATGTCCTGCTGTCAAGGTAATACATACATACATAACAATAATAATGAATCTTTTTTTTCATGTAGATGAAACCTTGATATCTGCAATAACCCCACATCAAATACTGCCTGATCTGCAATGTGTGGTCATGTTCAGGTCCAGATTTCTGTCAGGGTGAACTAAACAACTCCAAGAATAAACCTGCATGAACGAGTGGCCAACCACCTGTTTCCAATACAAAAGCCTCTGACAAATCAATACAACTGTATTTATTAGTTTGTCTTTGTGGCTGTGTAGACACTCTTGTAATGACAAGATCTCACTGAAGTATAGAAGTCAAGAACATAAAGTTATGGACAAGCACCGCTTAAACTAGCAGTGTTGCAGGAGGGAATGCCTATTTCATAAATAATCTGTAATTTCAGAGTGGTATAAAAAAAAGGGAAAAATAATAACTTATGTTATACTTTTGTTATCTTTTGTGAATGACCACAATCATCCCAGGAACATTTAATTATGCTGGTATGATGGCATGGTATCAAGAACTTCCGAAGGTCTATTCAACTAAAAGGACTCTACAAGTCAAAACCCAAATGTCTTTTGCTAGCATTTCCTACAGCAAACTTTGACAAGGCTGACTGCGGGAAACCTGCTTTTCAACAGCCACTGGTCTAGGAAAGAGAGCACAAAAGGCTGTAACTGACACTGCCAGGGAAACTTCAGGCAAAGGAAGCACAACCAGAAAACCTGGAATCCCTGGCTACATAAGCAGAGTGAGTGCCACTCACTTTTCCAGCACAAGCTCAACCGCAGGCCAGAAGGCTGATCTGCAAGTTTTAATTGAGCTAGAAACCCGTCTATGTTGCCACAGTGTGGTTTAAGACACTTTCTGGAGCTCTAGGACACTTTGAGAGTTTGCCAAGGTGTCACTAACATGACATCAGTAACTTTAGGTAGTCTAGAGTTTCAGCCAGACCTATGTTCTCATCTGAATGACAGCACTGGCAAGAATGCAAATTGCGCTCTCACCTGACAGATTAATCACAGAGGAACCAGAAGCATCTCCCTGCTCTGCTTAAAATCAGGCAGAACACAGCATTCAGCTCCTCAGACAAGACCCAGCGCTGGAAAACATTCCCCATCCTGTACTCAACTAAAACCGAAGTGCCCAGTCCCCCCACTCCTTCTCCCTGCTGTCCACTACTTAATCACACATGAAAAAGGTTAATATTGTAATTTGGATTTGACAGCATTCCTGCCTAATAAACAGAGTGTGACTTCTGAAATAACAAATGACTTCAAAACAGAAACCCACCAGAACTCATTCAGAAAATGACAAAACAGGTATTTCAATCACTATCATATTTCTGAAACATCTCCTAGCTGAGGAATTCACTGGAATTTATCTCGTGCTGAAAAGCTTCAGCAGAAAGTCATCCTTTTCATTCCTGCAAATTACTGCATTTTACCAAGAAATGTTTGTTCAATATCTTGCCAGCAAAGCATTTAACTACGGAGAAACACTTTCCCTCCTCATTTCAAACCCCGTTTCTTTCCAAACACTTCCATTTCTAACATAACTTCTCGGAGGACTTCTATTTTTAGCAGGTGACTGTAGCCACTGACCTAAACCAACACTTCATTTTAAAGAACGATTTGCTTGGCATTAGAGAACATACGAAGAGCTAAATCTTGCTTTTATATACATATACAAATGATCCCACTGAACTCCATCAAAAGGCACCGCCTGCCCACCAAAACATCCTCAATCCCAGGAACGCTGCATAATAGATTCAATCTGGGGATTGCTTACCCACTGACATTACCCTCCACTCAGTAAATTGAAGCCCGGGGAACTGTTACATGTTCTCCGACTTTATTGAGGTCTTCTATATCCATCATAGAAACTATAATATAACTTGGCTATGTCCTATCTTTGCACTGATAGTGCTCTACATAATAGAATTTGACTATGCAAGTGGATCAAGGAATGCCTCTGAATTTCAGACTGAGCAAATGTAACATAGCTGCAATTTCTCAGCACAGCTCAAAAATCTACATAGCTCCATTTGCTTAAATATCTTTTGTCATGTAAAGCATTAAGATAACAGGCCCTGGTCTGCCTGAAACCCATGCAGTTCTATTTTGCACTGTGCATATTTGTCCATGTAATTAAAACCCTGATATTCTGTATAAAGCAGAAATCTTCAGGATACAACTGTAATCACATTGTAAGTAACGAAGAGGTAATCCTGCCTATTCTCTCTCTTCCGTTGCTAATACACAATTTGCCTTCTCTCAAGTGTCATCCAGCTTCTTTGAAACACCTGACTTGGGGGAAAGCACTGACTGCTAACAAGGTGTTTGAAAAGAACACTGGAGACATGTTATTGGTAAGTAGATAACACAGTTCTGTCTGAAAACAAACCTCATACAGTATCTGCTTTTCTAAGCAAATGCTCCAAGCCAATTTAAAACCAGAACATGAATAAGAATTAATAAAGAACCCAATAAACAATTAGCTTACAGGTGATGAAATCTGCATTGCTATTCGCATTCTATTCCCATCTAGAAGTGGGTATAATAAAAATGACAATTTATCTACCCTTTATCTGTTGTTGTTAGCTTGATTGAAAGCCTTTCAAGGCAGACACAAGCTCACCATGTTTCACAGCACAAAGGTTTTTTGATCTGAGTAGGTCTAAGAGATGCTGTATATTACAATGGGAAGCAACACCGAAGTTAGTACAGAAAAATACTGCCCTGTAAAACCTTTTCCTTTTGGAACTACAGTTTCAGTATTGAAGGACCAAGCATTTCAAACCAGCAATTACTGCTCGGTGGACTGCCAGCCACACTGTGACCTCAGCTCTAGCTGTTTGTCCTAGTTATTGCAGTGAAGTCTGAAAGGTATCAGCAGAGTATTACAAAGAGTATCAGCAATCCAGTCAAGTACCAGATTTCCTTGTCTTATTTCTTCCATTCCAACTATGTGACAAGCAGCAACAGGGACAGCTGACTATCACTTGTAAATAATATGCAGAATATTAATATGAACAGATGTTAATGATTTAATTTTTATTAATGTGTGACGGTGATGTATTAGAGGTGTCTGGATCAGCACTGACATATGGAAAACAATTTTTAAGGGTAATCACTAAGGGAGAAGCATCCTGAACTACAGTATCTTGAAGATAAAAGATATTCCATCAGTGATACTTTAAGTTCAGCTCCTGTAAGCCTGTGTTTCTGTACCCTTTAATGTCTATTAAAAATGGACACAAGGTGTATATTTATATGTATAGAACAGTGTTGGATTGTTTTTCCTCACTACAACACAAACCCCCTTGATATCTCTTAAGCTGACTCGGCACTTTGGCAGTTTAAACCCAAGTATGACAAATATGATGCCTTTATCCTCCAGGACCCTTTGCTCTTGCTCACTTTGTGCATTGTTGCTGATCTGTGAGTTGCAGCATGTGCTGGAGCTCACACACAGCCCCATCAGTCTCCTTTCATGAAAAAACTGGGATGTAATAGCCTATCCATCTGGCACTGAACTAAATCACAGACAAGTGTACTTCAGAAATGATTACCCAGCATATACATGCAGTTTTACAGCTGACTTAAATATCAAGACATTTCTTCTTCAGACTTCTCCTGAAACCTCATTAGGTTCACCATTAACCTCAAACTACTGATGGCTTGTTTGGGATGCATTACAGTTAAGCCTGTGGAAACTACCTCTTTTTATTAACAGAGGTCTCATAAAAACCTGCAATTTTTATTAGTGTGGCAACATTCTGGCATAAGCACTGCCCTTTAGGGACTTAAACATTAATGTATGCTTGTTTTCTATTGCCAACGTGAGCTAGGGGCACAAAGGAAAAACACAAAGTAATACGAAGTTTCTTAAATACAGGCTTTCAGTTTTAGTGGTTAGTCAGCACTAGTTGGCTCAGTTCTGTGTGCCCAAGTCTGCTATAAAACTGGGTATCTGTGTCAGCTGCTTCTCATAACATATCAAGCATTATTCAACAATCCCATCTTCCCAAGTTTTGTCAGTTTCATTTCTGCATTTTGCATGTGGATATCAGGAAGACTGTGAAGAATTCCAGTATCCCAGTCACTTTGCTAACATTTAAGGAAGGCTGTTTCTTATTGCATGCAATTACAAGCCCATCAGCTATAACCTCCACAGCTGTACTCCAGCAGCATCTGTTCCAGCACACGTAACATCTCCCCCTCTGCCTTAAATCACACCCTCCACTGGTTTAGCACAGGAGAAGACTAGCACCTGCAGGCACTATCACGTTGGAAGGTGAGTCCCCAGATTACAGTATCCAGCAGAATTTTTTACTGAAGTGTGTGTGATTGCCCTCCTAAAGGCCCACATCCACAAAGAAAGCATGGAAGGCCCGGGAAAGTACAAATCCGGAGGAAAGCATTCCTGCTCAGATCCAGACTTAAAAATATAGTAAAGGGTGGCAACATGAAGCACAATGCCAAGAACTAGAGACCCACGGTAGCATAAGCAACAGAAAACTCACAATGGAAATACAAATCCCAAGAGCTTCTGATTAAGTTTCCCAATTGAATTCTCCTGTACCTCTCTTAGCACTGCTTCTCTGCCTAATCTTTTTTTTCAGTATTCCCACCTTTTGCCTCTTCAATTTCCCAGGAAAAAGTGACAACTATGGGATCCTGACCTTCATAGCATTAACACACAAAGTGAAGTCAATAACCTCATGTTTCAGTAATGATCCTCAAATGTACACTCCAAAGCAACAAGTATCAACCATGTTATTGGTATACCTCACGCCTTTTAAGAAGTCCTAAGATGGCATTTTGAAGTGATTCCTTCATATACACACAAACACGTTTTACAGCCAAAACTACATCCTGAATTTGATTAGGATTTTTAGTGGTTTCCATTAATCCCCAGCTATGTTTTCCAGTGAATAAACTAACACTCCTTCCTGATCTCCCCACTAACAGATCTACCAAACCTTATGCAAGGTTTCCAAGTCATAATGCATTATGAACGTTCAGATTTTCTGCCATTGCCATCAATGAAAAGCTTCTCAATATCCTTCTGAACTCATTTAGGAATAACTCATACCAGCAGTCACTCACTAAAGCATGTGATTCTCCCTTAAACCTGGGGCAAACTTAGAAGAATGATTCCAGAGGTGAAGTCCTGGTTCTGCCAAATTCACTGGCAAATTCACAGCTCCCACTGATTTCAATGGGGCTCAGATTTCCCCATCACCAGCAGCAGGCAAACTCTCTTTCCCTCACTGTATTTTCCAGTTAGTGTGTTATGCCTGCAGACTTGTTTCCAAACAGCCTGTGCAGGCTGGCTGCGCTTGTACTTCATCCCTTCTGTGTACATACTTTCTCTGTACAGCCACATGCTCTTGCATATGGAAACCTAACACACATGCACATCTTACCCCTCATACTATAGAAGGAAAAACTACTGATGTAAACATTTAAAGAGAAAATGACTACATAGGATGGAACTAACACAAATGTGGCCTTGAAATAGTTAGTTTTTGGATAACTCAAAGCAGTCAACCTTCAGTAGTGATCACATTTCCAGCTTCTGTAGAGGCAGAGCACTCTTGGGGCTTGTGCATGGTATGCAGAGCTCTCAAGGATAGCTTGATTTCTGGCATCTCTGGACAAGCTGGAAATTGTAATTGCAATCACAGTGAGCTTCTGTGCCTGGAACTGACAAGCAGTTTCCCCTCCTAAGTGGCTACACTTACAGTGTAAGGGGGAGGAAAAAGGGGACACTGCACAAATGGGAGTCTACAATCAGATGAGCTAGGTCAGCCCTTGCTGCCCAACCCCAGCAACTTCATATGATACAGAGAAAACCTGTGTGAATCACAGCTGAAGCACACTGCCAGGCAGGGCAGCAATGCTGCTGCTCATCATCAGCTATTCTTACAGGGATGCCTGGTAGAAGAGAGGATGTTTACAGAAATGACAGCAGAAGAAGATAAGGAAAAAGTCTCACTGCTGCCATAAAGAATTTCATTTGATTCTAAAGCTGTCTTTTAAATGGAGGCTCAAGATTAACTTGGTTGTATTTCCCAAGCAGCCATGAAGTCAGTGGAATGACTCTGGGGTGCCTGGATCAGCAGGATCTCTTAGCAGGAATGTCTTCTCAGGCTTTCAGAAGCATCTACACAGATTGTTGATGAGCTGGGTCAAACACTTGGTTAGGGAGCAGGAAATGTATACAAGGAATTGAAAATAATTCAAGGGACAGGCAAAAATATTTCTCCAGTCACCTACATAGTCATGTACAGCAGAATCTCCCAAGGAGACTCAGTGTAAACGCATCTGTCAACTGAGAAACTACATCACAGTGTCCACAGGGAGCTCCCCAGGGCTCTGTGAAAGCCCACCAGGGGCCAGAGAAAGCAAAAGCTTCAGCTTAGAACCTTCCTACGTCTAATGCCAATGGTCTTAAGGACTTGTCTTTACTGTGAGACAGACTTGCGATTTAGGAAAAGCTGTTTCTTTTTGCAGGTCAAGACATCCGACTGCTTTATTAATTCAGTCAATTAGGCAGACAAAAAAGATGTGGGTATCACTCCCTTATACGCAGCTGTCATTTGTTTGCTGCACACCTGGTGGAGGTCACTGTCACTTCCTTCCTTCACACTTCACTTAACAAACGCTCTCCCGCACAGTGAACACTGCTCCTAGAGACAGCGGGGGACTACAGTAAATCCAGGGAAAGTCAAGAAGCCCCCTAGATCTTAATTATAAAACCATAAAAGAAACCAACTGCCTCGGAAGCTCTCTTACCAGGAAACAAATGAGAATGGGAAATTTATTTCCAACCATAAATCCCAAACCCTTCAGTTTAATTTTTCCCAAGTTAACTTTCTCACCTAGCTAAGCAGCACTGCCTCCTATTATTAGCTTCTGGCCCAGTATCAGCTGACCACTATCAGTCAAGCTGTCTTCATCTCAATGAGCTCAGGGACTCCCAAGGAACTCTGTGTATGCTGACTTGTGCTTGCAGCCTCTAATTATTTTCTAACAGATAATGGAGCATTTAAGTTCAGAGAGGACAGATTAAACTTGCAGGTGGATAAAAACCCTGGACAGATTCACAGCTCACACGATTACTTCTTGGAAACATCTGAATTTAGAGGGCTACAGAGGAAAGGCCCTCATCCACTGTCTGTTTCCCCATGACAAGTTAGTTTAACTGGGTTTTTTTCAGCCTCAAAAATGGTTTGTTATGCTTTCCAACTGCAGCGTGACTTTAGAATGTGTTACATTATCAGTCAAGCATCTGGTCTGACGTTAAACCATCCGATCAGGCCAATGGCTACTTGACTTGTTAGACAATCATAACAGCCACATAATTTGAGGCTCAGGAGGGGAAATTGTTTCCCTAAGTGAAATTGTAAGTCCCTGTTTTATTCTCAAGTATCCTCTTAGCTGTGTATTTGCCTTCTTTCCCCACAACAAGCCTCTGCTCTCCCTAAAACTCAGCACCCTCATATATTCTGTTATCAGCCCTAACGTGAGGAGCAGAACATCCTTCTCCCCTGACACCCCCTGTGGCCACTGGTGAGTCCCCTCCTACACTAGCAAGAACAACTGAATTCTCAATTTCAGCACCTTCCTGGGGACGATGAAGTGTGACCAGCCAAGGAGGAGAAACTATGCCCCACAACTGAAGCACCTACCCATTTCAACACCCCAGGGTAAATTCTTCAGACTGTGAAATTATTACAGAAATAATACATATTCAGAAATACGTGCAAAAAAAAGCAAACCTACATTTTACAGAACAGTAGCAATAACATTTGCATGGTGAAAATAAACCCACAGAAGTCACAGAACCATGGAATCAACCAGGCTGGAAAAGATCTTCAAGATCACCAAGTCCAACTGTTCTCCAGCACTGCCAAGGCCACCACCAACCCACGGCACTGAGGGTCTCGTATACATAGTTGGTAAACACTTACAGGGATGGCGACTCCAGCCCTGCCCTGGGCAGCCTGTTCCAATGCCTGAGCACCCTTAGGGGAAGGAATTGTTCCTCATCTTCACCTAAGCCTTCCCTGGTGCAGCTTGAGGCTGTTTCCTCTTGTCCCATCCTTTGTTACCTGGGAGAGGAGACCGACCCCACCTCACTACAACTTCCTGTCAGGCAGTTATAAGGAGCAATAAGGTAGCCGCTTAGCCTTCTCTTCTCCAGGCTAAACAATCTCCCCAGGTCCTTCAGCTGTCTCCACATGTACTTTCTGCTTCTGTCCTGGAGAAGGCAGCATGGGTTACTTGGTAAGCTTCAGATTGCATTGTTGTAACAGACACAGACTACTGCAGTGATAACAGCTACGCATGAAAGCAGGGAGCAGGGTAAAATTAAAAGAACTAGCTGGGAATGTGTGGAGAAAGCTGGGTAAACAAGATTGCTGCAACTCCCCAAGGAAAAATACCAAACAGTGAAATAGTACTTTTTGATGATGGCAAATTCATTGTCCCCTGATGGAAGGAGGGTGGGAGGTGTTTGGCCATAGCAGGTGCTAATATCATGCATTATATCATTATAGTCATTATGGATCCATTAGTAGGTATTGAAATGCTGAAATGACAGCCCAGTAGCCAAATTGTTGTTCTTTACTCTTTTAGCATAACATTTAGCAAAATTTCAGGAGCTCACAAAGCACTTTTAGACTTACATTCTGCCAACATCAGAAGTTTTAACCAGAGCCTACGGACAATGCCACTAACATCTATAGCAGCTCTTTCTGTAGACACCGAAACGTCCTAAGTACTCTCTGTACACAAACCACTGGTTACAGGAGGCTTTGAATCTTCCAGAGCCTCTCGAAAAGCACTGCTAAGTTTCACTTGCAAGTACAAGGACATACACAACTGAGTAAGAAGTAACTGTTGACAAAATACACCTTTACTTGGTAAGTCCAAAATATGAAAGTCAAGGTGTGACTCATAAACAACCCCAGGTTCCCTCTAACCTCCTCTTCCTATTCACAACCAACATGTCAGACATTAAAGAGTTAACCCCAACTATGTTCATAATGGCAGCTGACCACCTCTATGCCTGTGAAAAATCTGATACAGCTGTTTTTAACCAACAGCAACTATTCATAACACTTTTTTACTGGAATCACAACAGATGCATTTTGCTTTCACATGTATGCTGAAATTTTCCTCATGTTCTTTCTGGAACAGAGAGTAGCGGTCACATTAAAACCATTGACCATTCTCTTTAAAACCAGGTGAGCTGCTTCAGGAAATAACTGCCTAGGTTAGGATGGCAGGAATGTATGAATGATCGAGCAGCTATTTCAAAGGAATGAAATCAAATCATCTTAGCAGAGAACGTTACACACTGCTGTACCTATATCAAATACAGCACTGATACAAAGCATCTTATTTCTTCTACTGTCGTTATCAACTAATGAAATCCAATTCTTTAGGTTATTATTAACCTCTAGGGACAAAGAAATAACTTTAACTTTTCTCATCTTGCTACAACCAGGTCAGAGACTAATGAGAAATTGTTAATTTGAAGAGAAACCTTTCCTAGTGTGGGTGTACTTTACATAGCTGAACTCCCTAGAGTATCCAAAAAGCCCTCCTAATTTCTGAGCCATTTATCAGCTGTTTTGATGCACACACTGGAGGGAAACCTGGTCCAGTGAATTCTGTCAGCTGATCAAGCTGAGCTTTGAAACTTCACACAAGTAAATTTGTTTCTGAGCAAGGATCTTAGATGTTCCTTGTAGAGTGCTTTAAGGCTAATCGATAACAGAGGAGGAGATAATACTATTGTTTCTCTACCAGTTCCAGGGTCAGATCCTCAGCTGGTGGGACCCTCCAGCAGCCCTGCACTCCCTGCATATTCACTTCAAAACAAGCTGAATACCAGCTCTCCTCTTTCTGCAGCTCTGCCATTAACAATACTCTTGACCATTATTTTTTCCATTAAGCAAACATCTAATACTCTTTATCCCTTTAGTGCAATTCATTCGTTTTGGAGAAGGCCAAAATGCCTTCTTTTTGTGAAATTTGTGCTTAATGATTATTGAATGCCATCAACATAAATGTGCAGTGCTCTGTAGAAAAGCGAAGGAAATCCCTCCCTCTGTACAGGCTTTGTTCAATTGCTTAAGAACTTGCATGTGATAATTTGACTGAAATACCTAATCCACAACTGTCCATTTCTATCCATTTGTAGATGGAATAAGAGACTATAACAGAAGTACATTCTCCTTGTGGTTTACACTCATTAATGCTAACCAAATTAAGCCTATACACTGAATACATCTTCAAGACTTAAGTTCTATGCAATTTACAAGCTCACACGAGGGGCTTACTAAAAAGTACAAATGTCCATGATTTGTCAAAAAATGTCACTGGATGGGACATACACATTCACAGTGCCAGTGAGGCCTGACCTTGACACAGACCTAAAAACTGTGTGAACGTAGAGCATTCATGAAACCGATGAACTTGACCTCTTATTAACAATATTTCAGATGAGTAAAGCAAAGGGCCTTTAAAATCCAGCATTCTCCTCACTGATACCCGCTGCTGCTGCTGCCAGCTCCAGACTCAGTGCTTAGCTCTCAGGAACACTGAAGGAGAAGAAAGCTGAGGCTAAATTTCTGTTTCTGTGAGCTCTGCACCAGTGGAGACTCACATACACAGTAAGATGTTCCCTTACAACTCCTCCTCTTATTTTTCTCTACCTTCTCTGCCATGGAAAATAAAATACCTAGCACATGAGCCAGAGGAGTTTCAGCCCTCCATTGATGGAAAGAACATTAGGAAAAAAAACCCAGGCATCTTAGGGTCCATAACATCTGCATAGTAAAAAAACCCAGCCCTTCATTACCACAACATTGACTTTACCCTAGTAGCCCAGGGTTCTGGAAAGAAATTACCTACATGGTAAGCAATACAGCTTCAGAAGAGCAGCACTGACCTACCTGCAGCTGAGGTGTAACCTTGGTTGGCTGGTTTTGTTTGAACATTGCTGCAATAGGGAATGCTATGGATATGCATTAATACTGAGACAGCTTCTCAAAGACTAAGAGAAGGAGGGAAATACACGCAGAATCTCCATTGCTGAGTTTCTGGAGGGACATGATATTGTAGCACTCACTGAACATCAGCACAGTACTGGTCCTGTGTACAAGCCTACCTTTACTATTTAAATGAGGAAAGAAAACAGGCCAAAATTGCTCCTTACAGTCTCTGTGGACTACAGAGAAACAGCTCCCCACCCCACAAAGCTCAAAGACACTGATCATCTCTTACTTACATCCATAAACTCCACATTGGCTTTCGGACCAGTGGTCTCATTAAGGATCTTAATAGCCACAGGAATCTTTACAGTTTCTCCCTCAGGGACCCAAATACCCTAGAAAGAGAAAAAAAAAAAAAGATGACAGAAGACCATTAAAACAACAATCACAAGAATTGCATTCGGAATTACAGTCCCTTTCGATGTTTTCTGTCACCTTATGCAGATGAGTTTTGAACCTCAGAACTAAGAATACACAAAGCTCTGAAATGTAAATCCCACAAAACAACTTCTTACACCAAAAGTAAACCCTTATATATAATGAAAGATCTTGTGAATGTCCTCATCAGGCCCCCCTGATTTTCTTTTCTACATTCTTAGAGACTAATGTCAGCACATGAATGACACACGTACTTTTTCCACTGACTATTGATTCTGATGAAGTTAAGTATCTGGACTTTCTGTCTGGATTCTGATGCTAAACTCATGGAAGCCATCAGGAAAGTCTCAAAACTATTTATTACAGGTCACACTATCATGCAGGAACAGGACAGCCTGAAGCAACGTATTTCGAGTGAAACATTTAGGGGCTAGTTCTCTAATTAATTGATACCTGAGAATTAAAACTTGGTTGGCTAAAAAGAAAAGTTAAAATTCACAAACTGTGTGGCTCTCAGGCTACTTTTTCACCCTTCCTGACTATGGCTGCATTGTTGGCACTTGACCATTGCCTAAGTATATTCAAACTAATCCAGAAATGTATTCCCATGACCTTGTAGCTGTAGTGCCCTGGTCTGTCCTTCCTCCATTTCCTCCCCAGTTGGAAGATAAGATGCAGGATCTGCTCTCTTTCAGTGCTCTGACCTACCACTTGACCTGGCAGGTTTGGGTTGCTCCCCAAAGGGTTAGGCGATTGGTTTGACTTGCCCATTTCATGCCTTTGAGATCTGGACATACCAGATCTTGAAATAAAAGCCTTTAACTAAAGTACTTTTTCCCTTGTGGGTTCTGTTCTTACATCCTGGTTGTTAAAGGCTGCATTGACCTAACTCATCTTCTCCACTTAAATGGAAGAAACAAAAAGTATTACAGTTTAGCTAACGACTATTATTTTACAAGGTGTCATGACTATTACAAGACCCATATGGTACCTGTGAAATGACAGAT